>CAJNOL010001212.1:0-74673 GCA_905250125.1 Rotaria sordida | reverse complement strand
TTTCGATGATGTTATGTCTAGCTAGAGTATTTAAATCGAAAAAAAAAGTTTTCCAGAAAAGTAGTAGAAACTCCACAGATTCACTCAATAAAAATTTCATCATTTTCATCGCTAGATATTGTCAATTGATCTATTTCCATTCGCTTTGATTTGAATTTGATCTAAATTCAATGATCAATAGTTACTGAAAAGAAAAGTTTCCTTTAGAATGTAAAAATGAATTGAGCGACATTAATTCTGATTGGAAAGAAAGTTCTTCTCATTGATTATGAAAAGAACATCAGAAAATATCCATGATGTTTCGACTACCTTGACGTGAAGTTTATCCTATTGATGTGAAATTATCAGCATCTGTAGAACTCGACTAGTCGACCGTTTTGATTTCACAAAGTAAAGTAATATCCAGAATCGGAATGTCACATCTTTTATTCCCAAACCATTTTCCATATTAAATAGAAGAATTTTTTCATTAATTATAAATCCAGAAATGAATAATATTGGAATAGCAATCCTAACAGCTCTACAAGATCAATAAGAGACTTTTCCATAGTCTATTACAACAAATAGAGATAAAGATGATAAATATTCATTCTTCAAAAAAAAGTCGTATATACTATATCGGATAAGACTGAAAAAAGATATAGAAAGAGATCTTAAAATAATAAATGTTAACACACTCAAATTCATTAATCGTTGAGAAACATCAATGAATGAATTAAATTGATTGAATCCTATATTTACAGTAAGAGTAAGTAATTCAGTTACAATAAAAATGAGAAGATTACTAACTAACTTATAAACAAGTTGTCAGAAATGTATATCTCGAAGGTATAAGAAAGAACAGTATACAAATAGCAAGATGAAACATTTAAGAAATACTAAAAATCAATACAAATGATAAAAGAATAAAGATTTGAAAAATGATTGTTTCTAACATGAACAATGACTGATTTTTCATTGATGAACCTTGATGATATAAATTGAATCAATTTTGATACCAATTATTTGTTGTTATTGTTAACAAAGAACATTTATTCATAAAGAGAAACGAATTGGTGCAAGACAAAGAGATGAAGATATTTCTGAACTAATGATGATCTTGTTCTTCATTAATTATCTAAAAGAGATAGTTTTCTTCTTATTTTCAGTTAAGAAATCTATTAATCATTAGAATTATTCAACATGACTCTATCGAGTAAGTTCAAATGAATCAGATCATTGATAGAATGAATATTGATGAAACTATTTTCTATTAATCTGAATTAATGAAATCATTTGTTTATTTCTAATCAATATTGTGTGTGTTTTTTTTTCATTCTAATTGATCAAATTTAGTTTTGTCTGATCGATATCGAAAAAAAAAAATTTTTTTAAATAATCAAGTTTAACAATTTTCAACTTTATCTGGTCAATCCATTGAATTAATCTTTTCCTTTCCTCTTAATGATTTCATATCGATGAACAAGAAAATTTCCTTGAAATAAGATTTTCATCTTTAACATTATTCAAAAGCCTCAAGACCTTATCTATTTCAATGTAAAACTGTTCATCAGGGTGAAAAGTATAGCATCATACTCGTCCTCAAAACTACGTTTTTTTTTTTGTCGAGCTCAATTTTCGTTCATGTTTCGTATTCGTCAGATGAGAAAGTTACGTGTAACAATATAATAGTAACAACCAAATTTATACTTCTTCGAAATTTCTGTTCGATCAAATAGAAGTTTCAATCTATCTGAGATTCAATTGATATTTTCTGCTAATTTAAAATGATATGAACATCATTCATTTTCGTTCTCTTCATTCTATCTCTCTCTTCGGAGCAAATGGTGCATGACATTTATCTTCCCATATTATTACATTACACTAATAACAAACCACGTGACTTACTATCAACACATGCTGATTATTTATCGATAGAACACGACTGTTTCAACGTCGAATCGTAACGTCGTTATTATTGTGTATTTTAATTGATTCACGTGTGGAAACAAATTGATATCATATCGAATTGTTTTCATCGTCTCATACACATACTATCATGTAAGTTATCGTAGATATTCTCAATTCAATATTACTGTTAGTAAATATTTTGTTTAGGCCAGGTCGGACGATTGAAATCTATACTAAGTAAGAAATATTCAATATTATTCGATTACAATTGATCTGTTCCGTAGGATCAGTATGCATCGAGCTGGTATTAAGAAACACTTTTTACCAATGGATGATGATATGAATGCAAAGCTTTGTTATTGTGAAAAGGGCGTCGAAGTAGTAGGACAACCAAGTTTAGTATTCATACATGGATTCTCATCTAGTAAATCAACATGGTTATCTGTGATCAAAGTTTGTCAATAATTCATCATTTGATATAGATAAAAATCTTCGTTTATACTCAGCATATTCCAGATAGATATCATTGTATTGCCGTTGATTTGCCCGGTCATGGCGAAACTGTCGGTTTTAATGAAGAATATTATATCGCTACAAATGTTGTAGATCTACTTAAACAGGTATTGAATGATCTTTATCGAGTCTATTTGTTATTCTATATCATATGTGTGTGTGTGTGTGTTTTTACTTTGGGATTTATTAGTTTTTTGACAGATTGAATTTCATCGAACCGATATGTCTTGTTGGTGGATCGATGGGTGGTGCAATTGCTGCGATGTTTGCCATGAAATATCCATTCGATGTAGGCATGATCTGTGTACTTTCTCCTCCTCGTAAGTTTGAATAATTTCATTATCAAAGTATATTGTTTCTTGATCTATGATAGCCGGGGAAGAATACGAAACTGATATGGTCCAACAATTACGTTTGGGGAAGTATCATATAATTTTACCTGAAACATTTAAACAATATTATGCTCTCATGAAAATATTATCAAAGAAAAAGATTCCTTTCGCTCGATCATTGGCTAAAACATACTTTAAAATACATTTACGCACGCTAAATCAACATAAAAGAAGTAAATAAATCGATTATGATGTATATAGAAGATTTATTTTTGGTTGATCTTTAGTCCTTCAAATTGCCTTTGAATATGATTATCCAAATCTTGGAGAAATCTATAGACAATTAAAATATCTGATGTGTCCAACACTCATCATTTGGGGTCGTGAAGATCAGGTATGAATCATGTGATTTATAAAGAAGTAAACATATTCAGTCGAGTATGTTTCAACACCACTCAGATTGAACAGGATCAACATTTTATTCATACTGAAGTTTGAATTAGTTTTTTTCAATGATCTGGTATACAAAATAAAATCTCAAAACACACTCGTGAAACAGTTACTTTTTTTACAAAGTGAAATTTTTAGATTATCTTGTTTTAGTTATGCCATCCTGCAGGTGCTTCTTATTTGGCGACATTACTATCTAAATCAGAATTGATAGTTTTCGATAATTGTGGTCATCTCATCACCATCGACAAACCTGAAGAAACTGCCGATGCTGTTATCCATTTTCTAGAACGTAATCCTTACTATAAAAGCAGATTGTAAAAAAATCAAAGTGACAATATTATAAAATTTTTCTTATAATAATTAATAAATTTTACATTAGAGATTTGCATAGAAAAGAATCAATAGTTAGTTCTATACTGTAAAAAGAAGGTATTTTATGCATTTCAATTCTTGAAATCCTTCTTTACCGTATGGTATGAACCGACGATATCTTTTTAAAATTGAATACACTGATGTCGTCGTCGTTTGTGTTTTTTTACTGAATTCCTTAGCTATGTGGCAGTGAAGGTGAGATAAATCATTTTCTCTTCACTCTCACTTCGAGAGATTTTTATTCTTAATTTAACTTTCTAGACTCTAAACTATTTAGTCTGGAGAAAATGTTTTTCTGTAGAAATGATGGGCAAAAAGGAACTGAATTTTAAATAATGTGTGTACCTTAATAGTCTAGAAACCGTATCTTGAAAACGTTCATAAGAAAAAATATAGATAATATTTGCTTAAGTTCTGTAGCTGAAAGTACTTGATGTTTAGTTATACGTAATCATTAGTTTATTTACTGTAAATAACTGGCACATATGTATTTACCTTCGTTAATACGGTTGCAAAAATTGATACGGAAAAATGCATATAGGGGTTAAGCCTTCTCACCTAATGAATGTTCAAGTTAGATTGAAACTGTGTTTATGAGTACTTAGACCTGTCCTATGAATGCATGATAATATATGATATTGAAAACAAACCAATGAGTTTATAGCAGTGAGTGGGAGAGAAAAGGATGAAAAAAGCCTTCAGTATAATCCTTAAGAGATTAAAATATGAAATACAATGGACCTATTTGACATGAACAGGAAAATACTTGTGAGCTATGGATGACGATACGAAAGAAGAACACACAGTTGTATCCATAGCGAACTTATGTTTTGTTTTGTTTTTTCAAATTTCTTTCATCTTTTAAAATGTATTGATAAATGTTAATTAACTGACATTGAGAAATCTTTTTAATCAATTAGAGAGAATTCAAAAAAAGAAATCTTGTGAAAAAATCAAAGTTAATGACTTAAAATCTGGTTATATGATTGGGTGTAAATAGTATTGTTTTAGTTTATCATTGATGAAGATATAATAATGATTTTTAGTTAGATATTTTGATGTCCTTTGCATGGAACAATTGATTGAAAATATTCAAGAAAATGATTTGATTAAATTGATCGATCAAGTTTTCTCTTTTATTTATAGTCTTTTAAATAGTAATATCATTTTACAAGAAATAGATTATCTTAAAAACGTAGGTGAAGTGAACACAAGATTCGTGCTGATACAAGGAGAAACCTGATGAAAGGTTTGTAAAATGACACACCTTTCAGTTTTATGGTACTAAATTAACAGTATAAATACTAAAAAGGATAATGTTCAATCACTTCAGTCATCATAATCGATAGTAGTTATGCCATTTTATAATTTCGATCGAATATTACTATTATTATTCATGACTAAAAGATTGTTTTTTCTGATATCATCAATAGTTTGACATCCACATAACATCATAGCCACTCGAAATTCTTTTTTCAATATATCCAAAACATTTCGTACACCTTGCATTCCATCTACTGCCAAACCCCATGATACTGGTCGTCCGATAAGTACTGCTTTTGCACCCAATGCCATAGCTTTCAAAATATCTGTTCCTCGTCGTACACCACCATCAATATAAACATCGATTTGATGATGTTCACCACTAATAGCATCCATGATATCTGGTAAAGCATCAATAGTACTTTGACATGTATCCAATTGTCGACCACCATGATTCGAAACAACAATTCCTTGTACGCCATGTTTAACAGCTTCACGGGCATCATCTGGATGTATAATACCTTTGAGAATGATGGGTAATGACGTGATCGACCGTATCCATTTAAGATCTTTCCACGATAATGAGGCATCTATGGGTGCTTGACGATAAGTTTTAGCAAAATCACTACTTTTATCATCAATTAGATTTTCCGCTTGAATACCTTCAGGTAATGAAAATGGATTACGGATATCACATTCTCTATTGCCTATTACACAAACATCAACAGTAACAACTAAAGCTTTATAGCCACATCTTTCAGCATGTTCGATTAGTCTCTGTGTATATTGACGATTTGTGAATACATATAACTGATACCAAAGTTGTGAAGTACTTTGAGGATAATTTGTTTTAATTTGCTCTCGATGTTCTTCGGCAATCCGTTCCATGCCTATTGATGCCATAGTACTGACACACATTATTGTCGAACAAGCAACAGCTGCACGAACAGTTGCTAATTCTCCATATTCACTATTGGCTAGTCTTTGTAAACCTGTTGGAGCAATAATACATGGAAATGAAATTGTCATCGTAGAATTTAATAATTGTGTTTGACAACTGATTGAATTGATTGCTGAATGCGATGATACATCAATGAGTATTTTTGGACGTAATTTTATTCGACGAAACGCTAGTTGATTATCAATTAATGTTAACTGATCATCTGAACCAGTACTATAAAAATCATAGGTCATTTGTGATAATTTTCCTTTCGCTTGTTGATGATAATCTTCCACGTTCAATAGAGCTCGTATTGGTTGTGTCAAAGACATTTCCGATTTTTTTTCAACGACCTGCATGGTCTGATATTTTTTATATAAAAAAATATGACAAAAAGTACGGATCTTATACTCTAAAAAATCAAGACATATGAAATCTATAGACAAGATTGTTCATCCGTTTATACAAAACAATTTGACCTAATTCTGATTGATTGATTTATTACTAAGTTAGATACTTCAAGTGTCGACGGATAACTGATTTCAGACACTCGAACGTCTTACATCTATCTTCCTTGGATACTTCAGCTGATGATCTACGAAGTTTTAATTCTAGAAATGATTGCATTTCGATATGAATAGTGCATATTAAGAAAAAATAATTTTATATTCTTTCTTATCAACTTTTTTTTGAAATTTAACTTAATGTTTTACAGAGAATTCAAAAATTTTTTCAATATTTTTCTGTAAGATGATAAATTAAATTTGAAAAAAATCAAAATTGATAAGAAAAAAATATAAAATTATTTTATTAAAAATATTTTCCTAATATGCATTATGCAATCATTTCTAGAATTAGTAGCTTGTAGATCAAGCAAAGTATCAGAATTGTTTAAAAAGTTAGCGACGGAGAGATGTTCGTAATATTAATATAATCTAGAACAAAAATACACCATAATGAGATAAGATGAAAAACTGAAATAATTATATTAAATATTTCAAGTTTTAATTATATGACTAACTTCTCAATCATTAAACATTAGTTGAATAGATTATGCTGAATAATAAGATATAAAGTCTTTTATGAAAAAACAAAAAAACACTTGACCTCAAAATACGTTGTGATTGTTAACATCTAGGCAAAGAGTTGTAGTTGTGATCAAATTAATCTTATTTATCTAATATAGAAAAATATAAAACAATACTCAAACGTTGTTGCTGTTCATAGGGATATTGTATAATAATAGAATTACAAATAGCCATCTTCTACTTATTTGAACTTAAATTTCGATAATATTTGAAAATATTGCAGTAGTCGTAGGATACGAAGATCACTAAGATTGAAAGTTATAAAAATGAAAAAAGAATTAACGGTAAAAATATAAATTAGAAAACAGGTCATACTTCCCTCTTCTTGATAATTGCATATTTTAATTATACAATAAATAATGCGCAAATTGTGATACTAGTTCACATTTAATAACATTCTTTTCAAAAATACTTTTGCTTGATATACTAAATTCAATTGTCAATAAAAATTCTAATGATAAATGTAAAAAAATCAACATCAAGAAAATGATCTAGAATAAAACTATATAATATGAAAGCAGTATGTGAATGTGGGTGTGGGTAAGAGTTAAGACATGATACTCACACCACCACCGTTTTCGATATATTTATTCAAGAAAACTTGTTTGTTTCTTGTCAAATTTATATTTACTATTACTTCTCGGACAATAAAAAGTATCTTCATACTGTTATCTTGTTGATGAAAAGTCATTAGTCATTCTATTTATTGTTTTCTTCTAAAAGTAAATCTTATTCATCATTTTCCTTATATTGTAGTTTCTATATAGGTGCTCGGGACATGGGGACATTGAATCATTGGTTGAAACGAAATCGAGAGTACTTGAGCTATTTCTTTCTATAGAATAGATGTTTTTCGAGCTGCGGGACATGGAGACATTGAATTATTGGCTGAAACGAAATCGAGAGTACTTGAGTTATTCGTTTCTATAGAATAGACGCTTTTTTCGAGCTATGGGACATGGGGACATTGAATCATTGGTTGAAACGAAATCGAGAGTATTTGAATTATTTGTTTCTTTAGGATAGATCTTTTTTCGAGCAGCGGGACATGGAGACATTGAACGATTGGTTGAAACGAAATCGAGAGTATTCGAGCTATTTGTTTTTATAGAATAATTTTTTTTTGTAAAAGATTCACATGAAAAAACAATTAATGTAATTAAAAACAAACAGACATAGAATGTGTTTCTTGATTGAATGTTCCATAGCAACGAACATCAATCGATTAATTATAAGGAGATGAATAAAATTCATAAAATTCTAATATTCACTAAATAAGAATGGTTAAAAATGAAAACTTTCTATATGTAAATATTTTAAAATAAGTCCAAATAGATCATAGAAGTTCGACGAATCATTTAGAATCGCTAAAATTACAAAAGTTGAATACAATAATACACAAACATTAATTATCGTGTGACTCACACTATTTACATGCATTCCAAACTCAACTGAATTCCCATGTCAACTGTGACATATTCTTAACTTCCTCATGTAAACACTCCAGAGTGTAACATCAATAAAGTAAAGTAAAAATCCAAAAAAATCTATTATCTTATGTCGGTTAAACTGAAGCACACAATCACATCATTCGAATCGTACGATTTACTAAGAGGTGATAGTAAGAATGACTTGCTTTTCAAGTGCCTCCATTCGATTTCAATGACTTTTTTTTTGCCTATAAATACTGTGTAGTGTTCTAGTAAAAATCCTTAAAGAATTTTTGGGTTCCTATCTTTTTCGTTAAAAGTTATGAAAATTTTTTTTGTTGCTCCTATAGTGCATAACATACAGAATGGGTGAGAAATAGCATCACAATAAGAATACGAAAAATATGTCCGTATCGGTACAATCAAATGGAATTGATTTTTTAGTTAGTAGTGAAAGTTTATTCAACGTTGTTTTTTCTTTCATATGCATAACGCAAGCAAATATTATTGTGAAGTATTATTGTTGGCATGATGAAAGCAATTTTACCTGTTATCAAATGAAAAGAATACATGTGCAATGTTTAATAGATAATTGTCAGTTGTTATCTAAGAGAATAATAAGAACAAGTCAGAACGAACCTTATGAATGATTCTGTATCGATATAAGCAGAAGAAGTTTTCGAGACCAGTTAATTTAAAAGTCATCAATTAGGAAGTTTCAAATTTGATATATGAAATACTAGTTTTTGCAAGAAATCTAATGTTTTGGTACTCAAAGGGCTGCAATTGTGTGTTTTACTTATAAGGTACAAAATTCAGCATTAATACTGACTTTTTTTTTTGAAAACTTTCTGTGCCTACATCAATGCAGAATCATTCATAAAAGTTCGTTTTGACTTGTTCTTATTATTCTCGTAGATAACAACTGACAATTATGTATGAAACACATCAAATTTTCTTAACTTTTGAAGAAAAAAATGGGAACCTAAATCCTTTAAGGATTTTTTACTAGGAAACTATACAGTATTTATAGGTAAAAAAGTCATTAAAATCGGGTGAGGATACCTTGAAATTTTTCCTCGTCAGTAGAGATGATTGAATTGTCTTTGTGTTTGTCATGTTTTTTCGTTGTACTTTATAAAAAAAATTGTTTTATTGATCGAAAATCGAAGATGTGCGTCATATTACATGATCATAGTTTTGACAAAGCAGAGAAAAAAAATATATAATTATTCTTTTCGAATAATTTGATTCAGAAAATTTACTACACTTATAAATATGTTGTCCAAAGAAATAAACTACTAATAAAACTAATTAGATATCACAGCCTTTACCGCTTCATCAAAAATTTCCACAGCAACATTAACATTTTCTTTTGTAAATATTAATGGTGGTGCAAATCGAATAACACTGATGCCACCACCACCAAATATAAGTAAACCTCGTTTATAACATTCAAGTTCGATTTTATCACGTTTTTCAGGTGCATGTTTCATTGTTTGTTTTGATTCAACAATTTCTACTCCAATCATTAAACCAAGACCTCGAACATCTCCAATACATTCATATTTATCGAGCAATTTAACTAATTCATCTTTTAAATAATTTCCAATAATACGTGCATTTTCTACTAGACCATTTTCTAATAATTCAATAGTCTTTAATGCCGATGCAATACAAACTGGATTTCCACTAAATGTTGATGCATGTGATCCTCGTGGCCAATTCATAATATCTGCACGAGCAACACAAACACCAATTGGTAAACCTGAACCAATACCTTTCGATAAACATATAATATCCGGTTCAACATTATAATATTCAGTAGCAAACATTTTTCCTGTTCGTCCCATTCCACTATGAACTTCATCAACAATTAAAAGTATACCATTTTCGTTACATATACGTCGAAGTTCAGGCAAAAAACTAGCTGGTGATGGAAAATAGCCACCTTCACCTTGTATAGGTTCAACAACAATTGCAGCAATATCTTCAGGTGGTGTTGTTGTTTTAAAAATAAAATTTTCAATCCAATTTATTGTTGCTTGAGATACACTTTCATCATCGGTTAGATTTCCGAATGGTGAATGAAGCTTTTTTGGATAAGGTACATGAACAACATCTAATAAACGACGCATATAACCAACTTGATGAATCTTTTTCGATGCTGTTAATGAAAGTGTAGCGAGACTTCGTCCATGGAATGAACCTACAAATGAAATAAATCTTTGTCGTTTTGTATAATACATAGCAAGTTTTAATGCTGCTTCAACTGCTTCAGCACCCGATGTAGCAAAATAGGTTCGTGTTGGTGCTTTAATTGGAACTAATTCATCTAATTTCTTGGCTAAATCGGGCATATGATGATAATAATAAGTTGTTCCACACATATGAATCAATGTTTGAGCTTGTTTTGTAATTGCTTCAACAACTTCAGGATGACAATGACCAGTTGAACAAACAGCAAAGCCTGAATTACAATCCATAAATACATTACCATCAGTATCTTCAATCCAAACACCGTAAGCTTTTTCTATAGCAAGTTTGTATGGATAACGAATAAACGATGGTGTTACATATTTTGTATCTTCATCAATTATTTGTTTTGCTTTAGGACCAGGTAATTCAGTTTTTATTATTGGTCTTTCTAACATTGTGTTGTTCATATACGAAAGATTTGTAGTATACTAATAATTTATTATTTGACTGTGTTCTTTTATACAAAAACAAACGAACAATATATATATATATATATTTCATCGTTGTTATCTTTACATGTCTTATCATGTTAAAAGAAAGCGAAAGCAAACAAAATGAGAACTAATAACTTCTAGGCCATTACAATATTTTACTTGTGCATTGCAAACATCTATTGTGTGTCTCTCCCTAAAGCTTATTTCTCATGTGGAAGAATTGAAAGATGAGTGGAGAGTGGTGCGATAAGAATGTCGATCAAGTTTCCTATAACACAGGTGAAAAGAAATGACTACTCATGACAAAGGGTAGTATCTGTCGAATACATTGAGAATGACAAGAGTCATGAAGACTTAGAAGCGTGTAACCATAAGTAAACTATTTTCTGCAAGGACTTTCGGAAATGAGATGTTTTGAACAGCATCGATTTTTTTTCAAACATGATTGTTAATGTATGTTCAAGTAAGAAAGCTGGACCCATCTCTGCTAACTTCATAGATTGCGAAAGACATTCTGATATTTTAAGAACACAAGAAAACTTTTGGATTCTTTGATGCTTTTCAAAATTTTCAGATTTTCAAATTTTTGTCTTCGTTTTGAAGTTTTTCTTAAATTCTTGTAGATCATCGAACTTGTGTCTTTGAAATGAAGTTTTCGATTTAACGTATCAAAAAACTAGAAAAATCAAGTTCAAACAAAAATTTCTTTTATTAACCATAACATGAAGGATGTCACACGTCCACCCCTAGCACGTTACTGAAAGAACTAAGTCTCATTGTGTTTTTTTTTATCTAGATTTTCACAATGCTCTGGAGTAAATTCTTTCCTGCGGAAGCAATTATTTGACAAAATCATCTCGTTTCGTTCAATTCAATTAATCCTGCGATGATCTCCAAACAGATCAATAATACATGGGTCCTACACTATGTTCCAGCTGACATCGAAGCGACAAATCTATGATTGTCCTTGTGAGTAGATATTTTATTGTCCGAAACCGTTGGGCTTCTTCTATAGCTATTCATCGTCATGTGCACAAACGGATTTCGTCTCACATGAAACTGTTCTTGGGCTCAGTCTTGATTGTCAACTTTTCGACTTTTTTTCTCCACACTGCAATGCTTTTACGATCAATTATATGTTCAGATGCTGATCGATGAGCGTCTTTACGATTATGAAAATATCTATTTACCAATGGATTTGGATCAAGACTATTCACCAAATTTATCATTTGTGTCGTCATCGAACACGAAATAACAAACTTTATTCTTCGAGAATTCAAGTATCTTGAAGTATTGTAAATATTCTTGCATGTCGGACACTAATTGCCTATATGTTCGAGATAAACTTTATCTCATAAATGTGCACCGAAAAAAATATGAAGTCGAATATCAACTTTTGGCGACACGAATCTATCTGGCTCTATTGATTGTATCTTTCGTAATCGCTTTCCTTTTCACATGATTCCAAGGTCGTACACTGTCATTAAGAGTATATAAAATCACCAAATGAGACTTACTGCCCATTTCTTCATACTCATTATTCTAACAGTTTATCGTGTTCTTGTACGAGAATCTCTATTGATTGCAAGAATTTTATAGAGCTTTCATATGAAATTCATGAAGTTTGTAATCAAGTGATGTTATCAGCGGATGTTCTGATTTCTCTACTACAAACAAACATGTCCTGGGCCAATTTTGGTTGGCATCTCATCTGACCTCATATATATGCTGTAAACTATCGATATTTCATCATGGTTAGTGGTTTAATTCAGTTTAGTGCCAATAATTAGCTGAGAAGTTTAATATTAATTGAAGCGATAACTTTATAAATATTGATACATTGATCGACGTATCAATGACTGACACCCTTAAACATGCTTTAATTGCAGTAGATCATGTCTATGAGTTAATTTCCTATATGTTTCAAGCGAATCAATTTCAAAACCAATATATGACAAGCTGAAAAAACAGATTTTTCGAGTTTAGACGAATATTACATTCTTCGCACAAGTCTAGTTTCATTGATGAATGGTAGTTGTTCTTGTGCAGGTAGCAAATCGAATTGTACAAAGATGCCTATCTTTTACGATTCGAACCGTGGTGCGATTGTATTTTCATTAAAAGATATTCGAAACACTCTGGTAGTTATCTTTTACCTTTCATACATTTAGATTTAGTCATTGGATGCTCGCTCATGAATGGTCTTTCTCATCCGACATTCAAGTGTTTCTATGATGATATTTATGTACATCAACTAAATAGAACTCTAAATAGTTCTTTCACTAAACTCAATCGTAGTGCAATACGATTTCCATCAACGAGTTCAATCGACTCGACTCTAGATGAGTATTTACTAGAATCATGAAATTATTCAGCCAATTATTCCAATATGTGCTCCATCGATATGTCAATATCATTATACCAAAACAAAATAATATTGTCTACATATTCACAACACTAATTAGACTGTACGGTGAATTGACTGCAGTCCTACAAATTTTCATTTGACACTCGTTACGTATCTATCGAATCATCATCGGATGATGTCCATATTTGTTACAACACGTATCTCCATCGTCCTAAATCCAAATGAATCACTTAGGATATCAGCAATGTTTCATTTGCAGCTAAAGAAACACGCTCAATTTTCGATATTGTATGTCTTTATTTGCTTTTATTCAATTTTTTTTTGCATGCAAAAAACCTACTTCCGTCCAATTAGAATATTTATTCTCTTATCACATTTCTATTTTGCTCCGTATTCATCGACATCAAACAGAATCAGATGTTAGAAATTATCGAGCTGACATAACTATAAGATGATTATATCTAGAGACCAATGTTGAAAAACGATGTATTATTTATTGAATAATCAAAAACGATCGACGATTTTGACGACTTGTTTCAATAACTAATCAGTTATGTCGATATTTCTGTAACAAATTGAAATTTAAACACTGAGAAAACGAGATATGTTCAGATTTCCAAATTTTATGAAAATTTCAGACATACTAAAAGAATCTATGAAACAATACAGTACAGAAATTTATCAGAAACATTCAAAAGTTAACAATATTTACCGAAACTTGTCATGAAGGCGGAGGTAAATTAACCGAAGATTACAAAAATTCCTCGAATATTACTAAGAAATGTTTGAGTGAATCTCGAAATTGCTGAACCATCAGAAAGTTGTTGCCAGATAAATTCGACAATTATCACTCTCCAAAAAGGAAATTTCTAGATGTTTTCAGAGAATAAAGACTAACAACGCAAACATCATTAAGAAATCTCTGAAAATATCGATATCTATAAAACAAATTCACGCCCAACGTCGATCTATTCTAGGAAATTCCAGTAGATATAGAAATTATTATATTTATTTCATGTCGTCTAGCAAAATCTGGTTCTGTTTCATACCTTTATTTTATATTTCAAAAAACGGTTCCACGAGGAGAAAAACCAGTCCATTTAACATACTCAGTCGAGCTCTGTTGATAGATATGTTCAAGTTTTTTTTTTGAGAACTCTGCTAAGTGAAATCATCCAATTAATCCATTGTCAGCGAGATCGAATGCTACAACAGCTCAAAACAAATCTCTACGACCTTGTTTATCATTGTAATCACTCAAACTGGCTGCTGGTTGAACAACAGCAGACATTCTCTTCTTTCTCTCTCCAAAAAAGTCGCTGTTTGCTGTTTACATGATTCCGAATAAAAATTATTTGTTTTGAAAGAACTAACATGGCATAGAACTGATCAGATCTGAAATATACTTTATTTCGATAAGTTCTGGAAAGTGATTCTTTCTGTAAGGTTCCGTTATTAGTATACTGATTTCTCAGTAGTCTGGATAGAATGAACAAATACGACTTGTTATATATTCTTTTTTACAACTTACTTTTTTCAGATGACAAACCATAATAAACAGTTTAAAAGACGAAAGCCGCGTTACAATCAAAGATAGATTGGATGTAGATATGCGTGAAGACAAGAGCAAGATTGGCATCCACGTCCTATCTCTACGCAAAATTATAAATCGAAATTCGAAAATGAATTTTCTTGATGTTTCCGAGAGGTAATCGGATCTTAGAATTTCTGACTCTAAGGATCCGAACCCAATGGTAACTATGTTTAGATATCATAGTCAAAAAGAGTTTTGTTGTTTTTTCCTATTTTTTGAATAAAACAAACAAAAATTCAAAGCATATTATTATATACATCAAAGTTTTCTTATGATTCGGACCCGATGGGCTCTACTAAAGAGGCGGCCACGGCATTAATTTAAAAAACACTGTAAAAATACAATATCTCTACAGCAATAAACTAAATGTACGACAGCTTTTCAAAGTATTCATAGCTCATGTGTGTCTACATAATGCACATAGGCTCGAGTCAACAACGGTTTATCAATTGAAAAACTTCTCTCATGAAAATATTACACATGTGTTTCTATTAAAAACATCATTTATTTTTTATTGATACATATTCCTTGAAAACAAATCACTATTTGTGTACATTAGGATAGGTACATGTGTCAATATTTTGTATATGATCATTACATTGACAAAGAATTGTTGGTATAAAATTTGTTTCATTATTACAACCAAATATGAAATTTTTTTCTTGTTGATTTGAAACTAAACATTGTTGTAATTCACATGAATAATCATGATGATTTGTATATAATGATGGATTTCTTAAGACTAGTACTGCTGGACATGAATGTTGTTGTTGTAAATTTAATGATGAACAACATGCTGCTGTTGTTGTTGAAGTATTTCTACTATATTGATATTCATGTGAATTTATTGAATGACAACAATGATATCGACGAAATGTAGGTGGATATGGTGGTAAAGCTGGAGCATTTGTATTAGTTAATTTTTTTTCATTATATAAAAATGGTTGTTCACTATCAGATGATAATGATGGTAATTGTTCATAAAGACTTTCATTTACTCCTCCTCCAATTGTTCCATTATTATTATTATTATTATTATTATTAGAAATTTGAATTGATGATTGATGTAAATTTTTATGATGATAATAATGTTGAGAACGTTGACGTTGAAGTTCAATTTTTAAATGATGACGAAGTTTTCGTCGACATATAGCTAATAATACAAGAAATAATAAAAAAAGTAAAATAAATAATAAAAGAAAAAACACAATTATAATTAATGTTTGATTATGTTGTATAAAATTTGAAGAAATTAATGATTGTTGATGATAAATAGAAAATATTGTTGTTGTTGTTTGAATTTCCGTTTGAAGTAATGGATAAATATTTTTAGATATTGAAATTGTAGAAAGATTATAAGTTGATAAAGATAATTGTTGTTTTATTCGTATAAGACGAATTAAATCATTATTTAATTCCATTATCCATTCAGTATTAATTTCTTCATCATTATAAATTTGTTCTTTTGATAAAATAATATATTTTAAATATTTTAAACATGAAAATAATTCATTAATATATGAAAATTTTATTATTAAATTTTTATTATAACTAAGATTAATTTCATATAAATTTGATGCACCACAAAATATATCATTTGTTAAATTTTTTATATTATTTCTTGCTAAATTTAATTTAATTAATAAATTTTTACCAATAAATATAAATGATTGTAATTGTTCAATATTATTTTCTTCATAATTAAGTTCAGTTATTGTTTCAGGTAAATGTATATGTATATCAAATAAATTTTTTTGTTGACATTGAACAATATGATTTGACCATAAACTATCATGTAAACATAAACATTCTGATGGACATACAGAATGACAATCACATGCTTCAAAATCACAACAAGAACAATCAGATGCACAATATTGAGAATATGGACATAGAAAATTATCCTGAGATATATTCATAATTGAATGAGAATTACATTGAATTAAAGATATATCAGTAATATTGATAGAAGATGAATAAAGTATAGAACCAAGCCAACAATTACAAATTAATGGATTACCATGTAAAGAAAGTTGAAGAATATTATTGATTATTGTCTAGAAAAATTCATTCATTAAAAATCTTTTCCTAATAATTAATAGATATTAAAAAGAAAATTATCATTGAATTAACTAGGCTTACTCTCAAACGACAATGCAATTTTTATCTAATATAAATGATTTTAAAAAAATTGTAGCTACTTAAATCATCTATAGCTATTTAAACAGTTCTGTGGTGTCTATTTAACATTGGATATTCGTAAACATCAGCATGAATAGCTGTTCAAATCGAAACAATATTTAATGATTCGCAGTAGTAATGAACAAACTGATATTGCGGTTAATCTGATGATGAACGACTTTTTTCAATGTTACTTATCTTTTCGAGCAAGGGAGGGGGAAGTGTGGAATGAAGGGTGTGAGTGTCGGATGAGTGTGAACTTGGGTGCGTGGGTGATTAATCAATATTACACCCACACCCCACTTCACCCACCCACCCTTCTTGTATAAATATGAGTATTGTTCATCAACTGAGAACTAGTGTTACATGAACTTCAATGATTAATTATGCTCCAGAAAGTTTTCAAAATCAAAATTTGGCATCATTAATCATCGACGAAATGAGTCTTGTTGATGCCGCTATATATAGCTATGAAAGTACTTAAATAGCTGAATGTCTATTTAAAAAGTATCTCTTTTGAGAGACTACGATTAAACTAATGAAATGTTCAGTTTAAGATGAATAAGTTTATGAAGTTATATTAACTAGGAAAAATTTCATTTTATTTTCCTGGATAACATTGAAGAAATTTTCTTAGATAAAAATCCTTCGAAAAAATGCTTTACAAAATTATATCACTTGACCTATACAATATAAACATCTTATAAAATACATGAAAACTAAAGATAATCATCTTGAGTGCTTACTATATAAGAAAGATATGAATTGATTAGATTTCATCATTAATAATAAAATTATACAAATTCAGTTTTCTAGATCATCTTAAATTTTATTAATAAAAATAGATAATTTTATTTTCATATTGAATTTCATATGATATAGTAACAAATCAACATATATATATATACGTTGTCTAATATAAATTTTCTAATCAAAAAAAAAAAAATAAAAGATAAATTTCATACTTACTTGATTATGATTATTTTGTTTTAATGTTTGATTTATTTTTAATATTTGATTAAAAAATTTAAGTGATTCTAATTGATTATATTTAAGATCGAGTATTTTTAATGATTTATGTAACCATTCATTTTCAATAAATGTCAAATTATTATTTGATAAATTAAGATATTCAAGTTGTATTCTTTTATCAATTATAGGTAATTGTGTTAATTGATTATTAGCTAATGATAAATGAGTTAATTTTGTTAATGTTTTTAATAATGATAATATTGATGATTGTAATACATTACAATTAGTTAAATCAAGTTGTTTTAAATATACTGGTAAAGATGTTAATTTGATATTTTTATTATGACGAAGACTAAGACCAATTAAACGTTGTTGTATATGATTATAACCAAAATTAATATCAATTAAATTTGGATTATGATCAAGACGTAAATATTTAAGATATGATGGTAATGGAAATGATAATGTAAATGTTGATAATAAATTATAACTTAAATCAAGATTTTCAACTGATGATGGTAATAAAAATGGTAATTGATTTAATGTTAATAATTGACATGAATTTATTTTAAATGTATGCATTGTATAATTTGATAAAAATGATATTGGTGGAAGAGTTTTTATTGATAAACTATGTGTTATACATATTTGTTTATATTGTTGTTGTTGTTGTTGTTGTTCTAATGATATATATTCAATTGTAATTGTACACTGTTCATATATTTGATCATTCAAAAAAAGATAATGTTTAGTTTCAGTACAATTCCATTCTAATGATTGACTTTTATGGATAAGAAAGAAAATGAATAAGATAAACATCATCTGAAAATGTATATATATATATCAAATAGATATTGTACAGACAAATAAAAAACATAATCTTTGAATGTATTTGAATAATAGAAGTGTTCGACATTCTCTTATAATAAAGTAATTACGTACGCTGCATGCTTGTATGTTGTCTACATACAAATACAATAGTAATATAAATTAATTCAAATAGTCTTATGTAATAACCAAGAAAGATGATGATGAAAAGATTTTTTTTTATTAATATATCTAAAATTGTAATGTTACTAAGCTATGTCGACAATTAAAAAAAAAACAGTCAAAAAGAAAACACCTTGTCGATAGTATTCGGTTGCATCATGTATACTTAAATCAGTGATACTAATCGATGGAAAGAAAAAGAGAGAAGCGCCAACCGACCTTGATTCACATTGACTTGTTCTTTCTATCTTATCAATACAATTCAATCGATGTTCAAGATATATGTCGGACGTTCAAAGATTTATCTATTTGCTTTAATACTAATGACAGAAACAGTTAGTAAATCTAATTTAAGAAAAGCTGACATTTTTTTTTCTTCTTGTTATTCTACTAGACGATATAAATGAGGCTTATGATTATGAACGGATGATATTTCATCAGATTCTATGATAAAAGAAGCAAACATTGCTGTCAATAAATATGTATGTATGTGATGATTAACATAAAAACATCAACATAAGAGATGTGAAATAAGCAAATAGAGAAATGAAGTGAAACGAAAGATAATTCCCTCTTGAATAGTTGTTCTTCATCTAACATAGAAGAAATAAGAAAAAAAACGTATACATATATATTCAGCTCAATTTCAAATGCAAGTATATAAAGCGTGACTACAGCTGTGTTAATGATTAATCTCAAAAGAACTGTTCATTCTTTTGAAGTTATCATTATACTTTTTTAACACTTTTTTCAATAATTATTCATTCTCAAAAACAAAAAAAAAATAATAACCACAATTTCCGTCTTAACCATCTGCTTGACCTCAATTCATTTTTTTTTCTTTTACATACTGATATACATTATATGTATATGTCAACTTGCCCGATGTCATTAAATGACCATTCACTTTTACTCTTAATGTAAAAGGCTCATTCATAACAATTGAGATAAAATGAATTAAATCGAAACTTTTCAATTATAAAGTAGGCAAGGCAAATGGTGACTATTGCTAACTTTTCTAAGGCTACACTTATAAATGACGTGTGGTCAATGTATAAATAAACGATACAACATACATCTCAATGAAAAAAGATAATCGACAATATATATGAATTTTTCAATGATTTAATATGATAAAAAAAGAAACACGAATATAAACACTCCAGGGTATATGTATCTATATTCCATTCTGGTAAAAAAAAGAAAATAGAAAAGAAAAAGATTCTACATCTATTTCCTTTCTTAATTAAACTTCTTGCACCATCAAATATGTCAATAATGACCTTGTCAATAAGATTTGTGTTAAATAAATAAAATAAAAAAAGATGAATGATTAACAATTCTAAATATACACAGAAAAAAAAGAACTAAAACAGCTGATTGTTCATTATAAATTAAACAGTACTTACATATATATTTATAGAATAAAAACACCCTCTTCACTTTTATTACATTTAAGCGTTACTAGCAACAAAAAAAAAGCCGATCTTTTCAAATTAGACAAACACACTTCATCATCTTCCACTATACTAAAACATAACACAAATAATCTAATGAGTCCACCTGTTCAAACCTATTCACTATCATATTCCACTTGACCTCTTTCTTTTCCTATTAATTGGATCCGCTTAAAAGAAAAAATTTACAGAAGAAGCAATGTATAACTTCTATTAATAATACCTTCTTCTTCTGACAATTATTTTTTGATAGTAAAAGAATAAAGAACATATGTTCAAAACTTCTATTCAAGCAAACTTACTTTTTCTCGTCACACATCTAATCAATCGTACAAAGACAATTGCATGTGTATTTACTATTAAAATGTAAATACATTTGAGACATACATTTGATTATTTTATAATATATATATATATATATTCATATTTCTATTGTATCTTAATAGAATGACTGACATACAAAGGAAGATGATTTTTTTTTAACATAGTTCCCTTCTCCTTCTCCTTCTTCTTCCGTTCTCTCATCTCTCTTTCTTTTGGCTGCCCTACTGTGCTGTTCAATCATTGATGTTCGAGTGGCATGTATATATACACACCCATTTTTATTTTTTTTTCTTCTTCTCAAATATCTCAAGAGTGCATATGACAGTAGCACTACTGGCATAGCGTGCTGTTAGATCATTAAAGTTTGTAGTCAATTGAGTTCGATCTCATCGTCGCGACATTGCATGCAACATTTTTTGAAGATGGATTAATTTTGAAATTTGTTAGTATATGATAAATTTTTCTTGTCATGGCATACAGTTAATAATAATAATAATAATAATAATATTAACTTACTAGTAAAATTTTCTTGTAAACAAATTTTGACTTATTTCTTGACAATTTCTTTTTCTTTTTTGTTTTATTCATGTAATTTATAAATCGATTTTTATACGCTTGACTCAACTGTATCAAGGCACGTTTTAAAACGATTATTTAAATGCTTTTCTTTATTACATTGATTTGACAAAGCGGTTTGTTTTAATCGATATATATATATATATATATATACGTCTATGATAATTGATGTAATTATTTATAACACCGTTTATTTCGACATATACACATATGTAATCGCCTAACATTTGAGATATATTGCGCTTCCGATGTTAATAATAGCGGGAGGTCGCTTACGATGATAGTAGTCAAACATAGGTTGCCTGGAGTCGTGTACAAACTAGACAAAATGTCACTGAAAGACAATAACGACGATTATATAGATAGACTTTTTTTCTTATGAATGTCGACTATATTTTTAGCCTTATGAACAATTTTACATGTGTAAGATTTAGTTTTTTTTTTTTCATATTAGTCAATATCAAACGAATACATATTTACATATATATATATATATTTATTTATACATTTTATTTTAAGTTATTATAATATTGGCATAGACAAATATACATTTTTGAACATATGTAGTTATTTGATATGATGAATATTAGGAATGAGAAAGAATAATCATCATTCAAGGATAGATTATTAACAATATGATAGAAAAAAAAGATGATGAATAGAAAGCAAATAGCGGTTTTATCGATCTAAATTGCATATGCTTGTATGACCTGAACATATGAAAAGCAAAAAAGATAAGAATCGATTCACTTGACTGATATAAAGTGATTTTCACAGGTCAATAAATTCGAAATTTTTAAAAGTATTTCATTTTATTATTTGTTTAATTAACATAATGGTAAAATAGAAAAAGAATATTTTTTAAAATACTATAATCAACTAATTTATTTAAAATAAATTTTAAAGAAAAAAGAAAAACTTAATAGATGATATTTTCTGATAAGAAAAGAAGAATCCTATCGATGATAATATCAGAAGATTAATTTTTTTTTTTTCCATAGAACACAATAATTACATCATAAGAACAGCCGTCAGTTGATATAAAAAGAAATATGATGTGTTAATTGCTTCAATTGATAAGTAAAGTGAACTTGAGTTTATGCAAGAAGATACTTCACTTGGAATTGAATGACTCAGATTAGCTATTGTCTATAAAGAGATGTTATAGATAGATAATGAGCTTTTTTTTTTTTTTTCTTTTGTAATATCGATTTCTGTTTATTGAAAACTAAAATCCAATCGATCGATTATTTAAAAAGACAATGAGTTCTATTTAGAGAATTTATTTTCTTTACAGTAATCATATTTCATTTTTTTTTTCTTTTCGAAAGAGTTAAAACTATTTTGAGAATTTGTTAGTTCAAAAAATCAAAACATTACACATTTTTTTTTTAGTGTGAATATACTAATTAAAATTTCAATTTTGCGAGAAATTAATTCACTAATGGAGGTTTTCTATTATGGGAAAAGGTTTACATCAGAGGTTCAAATAGACTATTGAGTTTATTCATTTAAATTTTCAACACAGAAAAAAAACCACCGTCTATTAATTGAATTGTTGGCTGAGGAGAGACAAATTTTTCAAAGTCCTATGAAAAAAAACCATGTTCTTTGTAAGATCTGTCAAAATTCATCAGTATCATATTTTTCGAGAAAAAGAAAAAAAGCCTATCCTAATTTATTCAAAGATGTCTCGGAAAAAGTTTCAGCGGTATTAGTTGCAATATCTGAGTGAAAACTTCGAAATTTCTATGAAGAAAATTGATATTAACAAAAGTAAATTAAAATTTTTCTACATAAGCTCAACAATCAAACGACACTTCAAGCTATGTAACGGCTGGAAAAGTCTGAAATTTTGATGTCCGGAAAGGACTAGAATCTGCTTAAATCAATAAGTCTTTCGTAAAGTTATGTCATTTTCTAAAGAAAGCCTTCTGTTTTCATTCAATTACCATCATAATACTAATATCCATTTCAAAAAAAGAAAAAGGATGGATATGTTTTGAATAACTTTTGATAGAAACTAGTTAGAGAAGTTCGGTTTTCATCGTTTAACAGAAGAGATGAAACCGCATCGAATCGTCTATATCAGATTTTTTTTGTAAACAAGTTTCCTCAGAGTCTACCATCAAGTTTGTTAAATACAAAAGATTATTTAATATAAAACTTTTACGATCCCAATTTTCAAGAATGCACTAGAATCGTTAACTGATGTTCTATAAATTCTGTAAGTCCGATGTTGTAAGCTTTAGCCAATCATGAGTTATACATATTATCATGAAAAAATTGACGAGAGACTCTGAGAATATTTCTCAGAAAAATCTGATATAGACTATTCAATGCAGTTTCATCTCCTCTTTTAAACAGTGAAAACCAAATCTCTCTATCTAGTTTCTATCAAAATTTATTCAAAAAATATACATCCTTTTTCTTTTTTGAAATGTGTATTAGTATATTAGAAACAAATAATACATGAACAGATTTAGCCAGTGTTTTATATAGTGTGGGAGTCGAAGAGCAGAAGTCCTCTGAAAATCGGTGGACTTTTAAATCGTCCAAAATTTGGATAAAACATTTGATCCAGCCTACGAAAAGTAGACCCGTTGGGAATTCAGGTTCCAATCGAAAATATTTCTCAAGTAATTCTTTTCATATACAGTTCCAGTCAAAAATACAAAAACAAAAAATTGAATTTTCTTTGATAATGGTTATAACTTTCGAAGGAAAGACCGTGAAAAACGTGGTAACCTCTCATTTTGTTCATACCCTTAACAAACTAATTTTCACGTAGTCTTCGGGCACCTGAAAACTATTATATTTGGGTTTTTGCGCAAACCTTTTTCTTATAGTCCTCATCTATAAACATTTCGTATAGAAAACTTTTAGTAGATCATAATCAAAACTAAGTTGTTCTTTTATTTTTGATCAGTCCTATATATATATATATATATATGTTTTTCTTTTTATTGTATTTTATTCAATAGAAAAACGAAAATTGAATGTGATAACTGCAAAGCATTGGTGATAACATAGCGACACACTCATTTATTTATATATATATATATATATATTGGAATACATGAAGACAAAACGAAAAGACGAAGATTTATGTTGATGTGCAGAAAGTGTACATAATCGCATAAAAGATTTGTCAATTGAAAGATAAATTAGGAATGTGTATTTATGTGCGTGTGAAGAGCAAGAAAGAAAAAAAAAAGAATTAGACGAGAAGATTTCCTGACTAATCATGTCTACTCGTCACGAATCGTTTGTTTCAATTAAATCATCATCATCATCATTCTCACACTCGTCGTTTTACAATATATAGAAAGAGATTCACATTAGAATACACACAAAAGAAAAAAAAAGAAGTTTTTGTTGTTTATAATAAATGAAAAAAAAAAAAAGAAATGTGAGAGATTGAAACGAAACAAAAAAAAAGAAAAAGGAATTTTGTTTTTATTTTTTTTTTCTGTTTTTTAAACATAAAATTCATTCACTTTTGTTCATCATCAACATCTTGTACTTCATTCTGGCCATTATCATTATCACCAGGCATATCGGTTGTCCACAATGTGAGATTGTCACGTAAAAGTTGCATAATCAATGTTGAATCTATTTAAAGAAAGAAAAAAAAACATAAAGAAAAAAGTTTTATTTTTTTATTCAAACCTTTATATGTATCTTCATTAAGTGTATCCAATTCAGCAATTGCATCATCGAAAGCCTAAAAAGATTAAATTAAATTTTGTAAAATATTACAAATAAAACAAAAAAACAAATTCTTACTTGTTTAGCTAATCGACAAGCACGTTCTGGTGTATTTAAAATTTCATAATAAAATACCGAAAAATTTAATGCTAAACCAAGTCTTATTGGATGTGTTGGTGGTAATTCATTTTGTGCTATATCATTAGCTTTTGTATATGCAATAAGAGAACTTTCAGCAGCTTCTTTACGATCATCTTGTGTAGCAAATTCAGCTTTATATCGATGATAATCACCTTTCATTTTTAAGTAAAATACTTTACTTTCACCTGATGCTGCATTTGGTAAAAGATGTTTATCAAGTAAATCAAGAATATCTTGACATATATCACGTAATTCTTTTTCAACCTTTAAATTATAATTCGATATAAAAATAAAAACAAAAAAAATCTATTATATTTAATAACAAACCTGAGAACGATATTTTTTAGTTAATGCAGTTTTACTATTTCCTGCTTTAGTTTCTTCTTTACTTTCAATATTTGTAATTATACGCCATGATGCTCGTCGTGCACCAATTAAATTTTTATAAGCAACAGATAATAAATTACGTTCTTCAACTGTTAATTCTTGATCCATTTTTGCTACTCGTTTCATAGAATCAACCATTTCTATTTTTTAAATTATAAATTTTATTTAATATTTTTCTAATTAATCAAATTTATTTTATTTTATTTTTTTACCTTCATAACGTTCAGCTTGTTCAGCTAATTTAGCTTGATAAACATCATCATCACGTGTAGCTGGCATGATTATAATAATGTATATTGAATAGAGAGAAAGGAGATTAGACGAGTGTTTGAATGTATATATAATAGAGAATAAAACAAACAAACAAAGAATATTAGTTGTCGATTATACGACCATATTGTTTCGTTGAACAATTCACTCATATTGAATTAAATAATGAGGCAGAGACAATTAAAATCAAATATTATGAAATAAAATTAAATTTTTAGAAGATAATGTTTTGAAAATTAATAGGAAATATTTAATTTTTTAGTTTTAATTTTATCTAAAACGACATCTATAGATGACGGACAAAAATGAGATAATGCAATTTCTACATCAAATACGAAGTTTGTTTTTCAGTTGTTAATTAAAGAAATCTTATAAAATCTTTCATTATATCAGAATAGAAATGCAAAAAAAAACAAGTATATTGTTCTCATAACGAATTCTATAAATAACCATTTTTTTTATTGAAACGAAAAAAAATCATAAAGTTTTTTTTTTATTTATTTATAATAAGATCTAATTTTTGAACATGAATATTCTTCTACAAATGAACTATAATAGTAATAATAATACATCAAAAAAAAAAAAACAAAAAAAAAGGAAGAATGAAATGTATAGTCCTATTATCTGACTATGTATAGTTCATGTCAAATGATGTTATTTTTTTTAATAAACTAATGGTTGAATCATTGGATTAAATAATGTTGATTGATTTGGAAAATTATTTGTTGGTATACCAAATGTATTCATAGCTGTCATCATTGGCATAACATTTGGAATCATTCGACCTGGTTGCATCATTGGACGATAACCAAATGACATACCAGGATGATGTACAGGATATGTATAATTTTGAGGAATAAAAGATGATGATAATGGTGGTGGTGGAAGTGATGATGGCATATGAAATGGCCGATACATAGTTTGTTGTTGCGGTTGTTGCATAATACCAAAAGGTTGTGCTTGTTGTGATGCAGACATAAGTATCATTGTTGATGATGGTGGAACTGATGCCATAGGTTTTGATGAAATATATTCAAAACTTGATGATGATGAAAAACTTCGATTAGGAAGTACAGCTGGTCGTCCAACTGAACCGCCAATAGATTGAGATCGATAACTATTATTAGCATCATTAGAAAATGATGATAATTGATTATATGGTGAACCTGATTGATTATAACCATTACAAAGTGGACGATCGACTTTAATAATACTAATAAATAAATTTTTTTTTTCTTAGGATAAAACTTAAAATGATTAAAAAAAAAATTACCGTGTTCGTACAATTGGTGGTGGTGCTTCTTCTTGCATTTCTTTTTGTATAAGACGTGGTGGTGGTGTATGTGATTGTTCAATAACACGTTCAACAATTTCCTGAGCTTGTGGTCGAATAATAACCTGAAAATAAGATAATAATAGAAAAGAATAAGAAAATATAATTTTTCTTTTTCATTGTTGCTTACTCGTTCCATCATAGCTGGTTCAGGTGTTGGAGCTCGTTCAACAACTCGTTTAATAATCGGTGGTGGAGTTGATGCACGAACTATATCTTGTAGACATTTTGTTTCACGTGTAATCATTCGACCTTCATATTCATAATCATCACTACTATCACTATCCGATGAATATGATTCCGGTGAATAAAATCTTTGAGGATCATTATATATATTTGGATATCCAGTTGACATAAATGTTGGATCAATACCATAACCAATTGTTGGATTTCCTCCATTTGGATATATAAAACGATAGGACATTTGTTGTATTTTTTAATTTATACGTATGTATCAATGAAAATCGATAATAAAAATGTTATAGACTCTCATACATTTACTATCACCGTTACGGTTCAATGCATTATAGAGAAAGACCAATGAAAGAATACATTTAAATAAAAAAAAATGGACATATTTATATATATATATATGATAAAGAAGAGACGATGACCTCGTCGTTAAGATTCAAAATGAATGAATGATATTTTCAATATAGACCCGTCATCGGTTTAATCAATCATTGAAACTATCAATTAGTTGTGAATATAAAAAACAAAAAAGTAAATGCATCTTCCACATAGACCATTCTTTATTAAATATTTCGCGTTCCTATGCATGATGAATTACACAAAACTAAGCAACAATCAATAAAATTTTTTCTATTTTTATTTTGATTGAAGGAAATATAATTCCATTGCTTGTCCATATTCACATGAGGAAAAAAAAAAAGAAAATGTTTTTCATTTTTGCTTATTTGCCCAATCCCGATGCAAATTTAGCTGATGCAAGTCGTTTACCCAAACCAGAAGCAAATTTAGCTGATGCTAAACGTTTGCCAAGACCACTAGCAAATTTTGCTGATGCTAAACGTTTGCCAAGACCGCTAGCAAATTTTGCTGATGTTAAACGTTTGCCAAGACCACTAGCAAATTTAGCCGCTGTAAGACGTTTATCTAATTCATATGAATCTTCAGAACTGGTATCATCCCATGGTTCATCACTATTTGTGAATATTGTTGATTCAACAGTATTGAAATGAAATAAAAACAATACGGTTAGAAGACCAACAAGAAATATTAATTTTGCCTTCATATTAATGATTATAAAATAAAGAAGATGACGATGATAATGATAGGTTAATAGTAGGAACTAGAATGAAAGAAAGACATAATAATCAATCATTAGTTTAAAGAAACAAAATAAAAAAAAAAAAAAAACAAAGACAATTTGCTAGAGATAATACAAAAAAGAAAACTATGTTATAATATAAATGAATGAATGATATAATAATATATATGAGTAGAACATGTTTCGTACACTCTTTTTTTTTTATAAATGTTCTTTATGTTAGTTCTCCGAAAAGATTAATAATTGATTCTTTATATAGTTTTCTAGAGTACTAATAATCAATTGAATATGAACGTGTTAACAAAATGAGATTGGATTTTTTTTTTGTTTTGTTTGTATTTGTTCGTTTGAAATCTCTTATAGCAAAAGAAAAACAAAATGATTATATTTGTAAAATGAATCGATAGATTAATTGAATGAATGATTTACATATGTTATAAAAAAAAAAAAAAACACAACATAAGAAATGGAAAATTGATGATGATTAATGGACCAATAGTTAAGAGAAGTAATTGAAAAGGTAGACGAATCGTTTCATCTATTGATTAGATGAATAACAAAAAACATATGTCCGTTATGAATTAAAATTTTTTTCATCGGATGATACTTTACATCTTTACTTACCAAAAAAAAAGAAAAACAAGTCTGAATGTATGCACTCTATTCTCAATAATGAGAAACGTGAGATACAAACTACAAGCGCGCAAGATCAAGAATTTCTTACCTTCGTGGTTGATATATATGATATGAAATAGAATTTTCTTTTTTCTTAATGTATTCGATTGTTCTCAATCTCAAGAGATAGCACAAAACAAAAAACATTAGAAACCTTTACACCTTAGCTCGAACACAACAACATAGATCCTTGAAAATCTGATTGATCGTTCACTATGGAATATGTTTTTTAGTTTATGAAGATGGATGCATTCAATGCTAACTTATTTTTATTTATATAGCATTCATATATAAAACGATGTCTAGTCTAGTTTTGTTCATCTGATCGATTTCATATAATATATTGATTAAATATAAGATTATAGAAGAAAGAAAAAGGAAATTAAAAGAAAACAATTTTTGATTTTTCTTCGTTTTCATATTATATCTTTTTCTTCGGCATATGTCAAATTCTATCATATAATATATATAAAAATTACTTATTGAAAAGAAATTTTTTACGATAGAAAATTGTAATGATGGGTGAGATGTCACATCATTTGAATATAAACATTTTTTGATTTTGAGAGAAAATGTAATCATTTCATACGCTTATATTTCTATTTTTTATGCACGATTAACAACAGCTAAATATAGAAGTGTTTCATTTTTATACGTAGAATTCATATAAGAGTTTCGAATGATTGAAATTGTTAAATAATATTAGATTTATAGGTTAATCTATTTGAAAATCTTTATCAATAATCTATTCATTAATCTTATTAGTACAGTGTAAGTTTACAGAATATAAATATAGATCGGATGGATCATATATAATTGCATTGTTAATATTTTCAAAAATTCTTCTTCTATATTCAAATACTTTTTTCTATCAAAAGATAGCGTTTGAAATTTTCTACAAAATCATACACGATAAAATCCAAAAAATATTTAAGATATACAGGGTCGGAAAGAATATTATTCAAGGGGGGTAACGATATAATCCCGAATAGGAGGTATGATAAATTTTATACCAAATGAAAGCCCGTGAAAAATGGGGTTTATTGATGTTAAATAGTAAGGGTTATGTAAACCTTTTAATATCGAACTTAAGAAACTTTCAGAAATTTTATACATTTTTGGGAGTAGAAAAGTAAAGTGCTAGTAATTTAAAAATGGAGTAAAATGTTTTTCTTGGATATTTTTACATAGTTCGATAGAGCTCGTCGAGCTCTACAAGACTGTATATACTAACAATTTTTTAAGCTACTTTTCTGTGATAAAAAGTTCAAAAAACTATTCGGAAAATCTTAAAAAACGCAAAAAAACTGATATTTTTGATATTGAAGAAAAACACTCGACTTTGCAATAAAATTAGCTTTTTTGGTTATTTTTACTCCCCCAGGCGTTTCAAAATATACTCATTCGATGCAGCGTGAAAAACTGCACCGAATGAATATATTTTCAAACATATTATATAAGGACACTAATGGAAAACAACTGAATTTATTGTAAAACAGACCACTTTTTTCTTCTATAAAAGCTGCATAAAATGCCGATTTTTGGGTGTTTTCTTTAGACAGCTTTCATTGAATTTCAATCCAAGGATCCTGTTTAAAAATTTTTAGTATATACAGTTTTGTAGAGCTCGACGAGCTCTATCGAACTATGTAAAAATATCCAAGAAAAACATTTTACTCCATTTTTGAATTACTGGCACTTTCCTTTTCTACTCCCAAAAATGTATAAAATTTCTGAAAGTTTCTTAAGTTCGATATTAAAAGGTTTACATAACCCTTACTATTTAACATCAATAAACCCCATTTTTCACGGGCTTTCATTTGGTATAAAATTTATCATACCTCCTCTTCGGGATTATATCGTTTCCCCCCCTTGAATAATATTCTTTCCGACCCTGTATTTGAAAGATATACAAACAATAGTAAAAACTAAAATATCAGAATGATCATGAATCAACAAAAATTTATTGTAATTTAATTGGACTAATTTCTAAGTAAACAAATAGTATGTAGATAAAACTCGTTTCATCAATATCACAGTCTTTCATACACACGTATTGAACAAAACTAAATATGTCACAGATATAACGGCGCTTACTTCACAAGACAAGAATGTCAATATCCATGTTTATTCGCACCATCACTGCTGGTATATCGACCGTAATGCTTATGACTTTTAATTCTAGTTATAGACAATTACAGAGAGTGTTCTCTACTTGAAATGCAAATTATTTATTAGAAAGAGTTCATATCTTAATTCTGACAGTTTAAACAGACTTCAAAAATATTTACCTATTTTGATGCAACACTTTCAAAAAAACTGATGGTAGTTATCACAAGGAGCAGCGAATTGTCTGTATAAAGATAGGCGCATACTGCTGCAATCGCATGAAGACAAAAAATCAACGGTGACTAATCTGCACAAAATAAGTTGACTGTGTCAAAAAGGATCTACAGATCATTATTATGTATTCATATCGAAGAATTATTGATTACAGAATCTGTTCAACGATAGTTTATGGAATGAACTACTGGAAACTATGAATTAGAGTCACATAAAAATAAAGACAATATTAATAGATGAAACAAAATGTTCTACAAAACAAAATTGACAAGAAAAAATATTTTACATTCCGTACTTAAGTTTATTGTACGATTATGGATGATACTATATTCATTAAATCAAATATACGATTTTGTGTAGAATTTCAAACGATATCTTTTGGTACAAGAAAACAAAAAGGATTATTTCAATCAAGTAAAGAACAGAGGAAACATTGGGAAAATACTAACAATGTAATTATCTATGACCAATCTATTGGGTTTTTTTCTAATATAAAAAGAAGTAATTGTTGATTGATAGTGTTTTTTTTTTGCTGTGTAAAATATTTAATTATAATATTAGATGTAAATTATTTTTCATATTCTTTCTATGAAAATGTAATCAATGATTTTTATTCATTATGAACTTCTTTTATTAAACATCTGAAATCGACAATTTTGAAAAAGAAACATTCAGATTGGATAATAAGATCTTGTTCTATCTGTAGTTGATTTGAAGAAAGTAAGATCAATTCAAACAAATCGTTTTCTCATGTTGTTTAGAGAATAAAAATCTGCTTCGTTTCAGTTACATTCTTTGGGTATTGAAACTGCATTTATATAACTTAAACTTTCCCTTCAATAGAAGATCACAAATCTTCTATTATATCTACATGTACAAAGTTTTATGATGAGTTATTCATTTGTAGCTCGTCTATTTTCATAATTTTTAGTTTTAAAGGTTTCTTGTAGAAAACGACAATGATTTTAAGGTCTTAAAAGCTCAAAAATAATATCGAACTTAGTCATTTAAGATTTTCAGCTCATGATCCTTAAAACATGCAGATTTTGTGTCAAATTATGAACCTGGTGTACCAAAAAAATGCACTCTGGTTTTATTAATCGAAGAAACACTAATGAATTCAAACTATTTTTTAGAAGTTTATTTTGTATTTAATCATAACTCAATTTTCTACACCTTGGGTCTCTCCCAGGTATCGAAGAAAACTTTTTATCGCACGTTCTTTCTTCATATTATGATATTTTTAAAAGCAAATATTTTTATTTTATATAAAAACAAAAGAAATAACCTTGACTGATTAACTTACTTATTAATAATAAACAATGATAAAATAAAGTTAATTTTATTACTTAATCATCAAATCAAATATTATGTTTTCTACTTAATAAAATCAACATAATAATAAAAAATAAATCTTACAAAGAATATTCTATAAATAAGAAGCTTCTAAAAGAATTTTATGTAATATTTATGTCAATGATTTTTTATATGTTAACGTACTGTCAACTTATATTGCTTAATATGATCCATTATAGAAATTAAAAACATAACGTCAAGTCAAACATAAATCTCACAGAAGTTGACATTTGAAATATTATCATTAATAGATTCTATTCAAATCATCTTAGAAATTCATTTAAATAACAGGAAATTTAGTTTCATATAAGAAAATCTTATTCATATTCTTTATCAGTCGTCATTAAGTTAAGTTTTTCTTTAACTTCCTTACAAGTTGACATGAAATGATTCATATGAAATTTCACAATATTTTTATAATACTATATCTCTAACAAAATATTTTGTAAAACACAGAAAGCAACAAAAAAAATAAATTTCACACATTTAAAAATACAATTTCACAAGAAAATATGTCGAATATAGTTCGAAAGAAATTTTCGTTTTCTTTTGTAATTGATCTGATTTAAAATTAACACTATGATATTATTTTCGATAAATAAAAATTAAATTATTGATGTTGATATTTTATAATCTGAGAGAGAACATAACTGAATTTTATATGTCAATCAATGATTTCAATAGAAATGTGAAATTTCACATTGATTAATCTATAAACATAAACACATATAAATACATGACATCAGCGGCGTACGCAGGAGGGGGGGGGGCGAGGGGCTCCGGCCCCCTCTCTCCTTGAAGAAAAGTTTCGTGTGGGGGAGTACGGGTAAAAAAAAGTACTACAGTACAAATTTTTGAAAAATTCCATTACGACCCTCCTCCTTGAGGACTTGGACCCCCCTCCCTTGAAAAATTTCTGCGTACGTCCCTGTATGACATGTTCATTCATATATGCTACTCAAATGTCTATTGTTTGCATAGAAAAAAGCAAATAAAACTTTAAGTGCTTGCATGACTAAAGACCAATAATGTGTCAAATGACAATGTTTGATTTTATGTAGAAAAATTCCAATATATATATATGTAACTGTATAAGAGAAGAAAAACAAAAATTCAATAAATTCATTTTTTATTTTTATTTTTAAATTTTAGTTTAATAGATATTTGATTTTTATTAATATTTTTTAGAAAATGACTTCAACAGTATTGTATAGAAATATACAACGTCGCTTGTCTGTTGATCATTTACAGTCATCTGAAATATTATTATTATCGAATGATTCTTTACGTCAATTGCTTTTTATTATTGGTATAGTTACAACTGTTTTATTTGTATTATTATTGTGCATGCATTTTATTATTAAAATACGTCATCTTTATCGAACTACTGATGTTAACAAACAAAATTCAATCTCTCGTAGAGACTCTTCTCGTCAACGATTACCAGATATTGATCATAACTCTAAGCGTTCAAGCTATATAAAAAATCAATGTGGTAAATCCACTAATTATAAACATCATATGTTAAATAAATATTCAAATCATGAACAAATTCAGGATAATAACTATCAAATTTCTCGTCTAGATGAGATTTCACTTTTATCAGTACACATTGTTTAATGAAAAATAAAACAATCTTCAATCTAAATTAATCAATTATTAACATTTGTCTCTTTTTTGTTTTGTTTCTGACAATGTATTGTTATAGATTCTTATTTATTATATGCATGAATAAATGTTCAAAAAAAAAAGAAAAAAGAATGATTTAAATGAATTATTACCTACGTCATATATTCTTCTTATTGTCTTTCTTTACAATTGATAGTTAATAGCTTCAGTAATAATACAAAGAATATCCCTATGGATTGTATGACATTATCGATAGCTAATGACAAGAATTCATTTTTTTTTGTGTGTGTATGTGTAACTGTTCTTACTTTTATTTATTTTTTTTTTTATTTAATTATACTCAAAATGAATAGACTAATGTCTTCGGTGAAGTATTGCATCATTGAGTCTATTGAATAAAGAAAAACAAAAACAAAAAAAAAATGCTATTGTTTTTCTTTTTTTCTCTCTATAATTTAATGTTTGTCTTGTTGTTTAAAAATAGATTTAACCATATCATTATTGTTCATTTTTGATTCAATAAGTGATCGTTTCCAAAAATGACGTTCTGGTAGACGTTTCCAAAATCGTGAGTTAACTGCACGAGTATCAAATTTATATGTTGGATAATAACTATTAAAATCCATCCAATCATTATCAGCAAGAGAATATTCATCATTTTCAAGTAATGCACTCGATAAAAATGTTATACTAATAATAACGATGAAAAAACATAAAAATGTATTCATCAATGTTGTATGCATAAGTACTAAAAATTTAAATTGATTTAATAAATATGTTTGTTTTAGTTTTTTTAGTAAAATATATGTTTTTTAACCTGTTTATTTATGTAATAGGGATGATAATTGATTATTGGATGAAGTATTGAATGATGCTAAAATGGAAAAAGAGAAAACTTTAATATGAATTTCTCTCGAGTTTTTTTTTTCTAGTCTCTCAATAATTAATAGATTTTTGAATTTTATTTTTTTTTCTCTCTCTCTCTCTCTCACCGTAGGTCATAAATAACACTACGATATAGAAAAAAAAATCTGAATATCTTCGCTTCGATTAATTCAAATGGGTTTATTTTTTTTCTATTAATCATAGAAGTTTGTTCAAAACTTATTTTGTTTTTCATACGAAAAATGTTTGACCTCAATCAGAAACTTTAACCTATTGACAAATATGAAAAAGCTGTTAGTGCAAATCCTATGAGATGAATATGTGAAACACAATGCAGCTGTTATTGCTAATCACAGAGAAATTGTTTTCTTCTATCTATTTTAGGACAGACTTCTTCGTCATTCTTTTTACTTAATCCTTCTAAAATGCAATAAGAAATTAATCCATATATTAGAATGAGACATTATTGATATACGATTTCGAATAACTTCTGACTAGTGTCTGTGGAGGACATTCAAATTCTTACTTCTAAAGTGTCAACACTTCTTTTAGATCTTATTTCATAAAGTATACACTTATAGCGTCTCAAGATAACTTTCAATTATTACCTTAGAGAATAAAAAATTTCTATCCGATAACTAAAGATCTTTAGGCACTGAATTTCTAATTTCTGTTGTAGAAAAAAAATCAGTGTACTTAATAGTAAGAATTATATTCAACTAATTTGACTTTATACATGAATATACAAAAAAAAAATACTTATATTTAATTGAGCAATAATGATATTTAGCAATAAAACAAAATAAAATGAGCAGTAATGAAATTTAGCAATAATTATATGGAATGAGCAATAATTATACTGAATGAACAATAATTTATTTAAATTAAAAGTAAATTTTATATAAGGTAGATTTTATATAAAAAGGGCGTTATAGCGTGACTCGTTTATATATCTTTTTCATGTCTATGATGTCGTACAGATAGCAAGTACGACACATATATGTCGAAATTGACTTTAAAATATTTCAAAATCAACTAGTTGACCTTTAAATTCAATCAGTCACCTTTAAAAGGGTACCGAATTTTTGAAATCAACTCCGATATATACATATATCTTTTGTTTTCTTTCTCTCACTTGAATATTTCTCTTCTCTTGATGTTGTTCAGGTATATTCCCTTCTTCGTCATGTTTTCTTTCTAGGATATTTGGTTTTTTTCTGGCTCATTCATATATATATATAGTTACCGTTTCTGTGACAAAGCAGTAGTTCAGTATTGATCTGTTAGATCAATCACCTGTTAACAAAGGGCAATATGAATTCATTTATAGATACAAATACGTATTTTTCCATTTTTATAAAATAAAATATAAAAAGAGGCAGACCATCTAAAGCAAAAAAAGCTTTATTCACACAATAATATATTGCTTTTTCATTTTTTTCAATTGTAAAATAACTTTTTTATTTCTCTAATTCATATAAAATAATGTAGTTTTATTGTTAAAATATGAAATTACTACTTCTACTAAACGACTTAATTATTGCACATTTAAGAATATAAAATTACTCAAATAAAGTTTGTTTTTTTATTGCTAAATTGTATTTTAATTATTGCCCATTCCAATATTATTATTGTTCAAATAAATACTAGCCTAAAAAAAAACTAATATATTTATTTTCCATCTTGATTGAACAAGCGTAGATAGTGGTAGAAATGTTTAGTATTAGTGTCAATACTAAACAATGAGTCACCGATTACACTGACATCCGTGTTTGCTGCAACATTAAGATATTAACTCTATCAAAGTCTATTCTTTTTGTAGCAGTGTGTTTCAATGCTTTAGCGTGCACTGATTCGTGGTAGTCAGTAAACTGAAACTATACATCTCTAGATATGGGATGCATTCAATCCAAAATAGATTTGACATAAAATTCTCGCTATTTGAATTTGAACAAATCTATATAAACAATTTGAGATTTTGAGGTAATAACTCTTTTGAATGAAACTGAATTGTCTGGAAAAATTTTTATTTTTATAAATAGAATAAACTTATTTTTTATAGGAATTTTACTGTAAATAATTGTAGTATCTTATTCTAAGACTTCGAGTGTTTTTGCATCTTTAAATGCAAACGATATAAAATAAAATCGGAAACTAAAGAATATATATTAAATGATATACAAATTGAAGATAAAAGTCGTTGAATTCTTTTGTGAGGTTTTAATTTTCCGGCTTGTTATTAAAACAAACAATAGAAAAAAAAAGCAAAACCTTTGATTTATAAGTATAAAGATTGAATAGAATTTTGAAGTGATTCTATGTTTGTTTTTTTTTATTTTAATCATTCATTCTCAGAAACTTGTGTTTGTCATATATAAATCATTATTCGTTCTCATTGTTGTTAATATTTCAAAAGCATCAAGAGTTTTTCTTGTGTTTAATATCTTTTCATAATTAACTAAATCTTAAGACATATTGAATTCAAAATATTATTGCATAGAAAATTAATATAATAGATTGAATATATTTATTTAATCTTAATTTACTCTACCATCTGGTATATTTCACAAGATTTCTATTGTTATGTATTAAACAGAATTTAGCAGAAAAGAAAGAAAACATTGAATTGAATAAAACATCGCAAAATGATATAATTTTTCGATAGAGATATTTTATCTAATTACCCAAAAAAACAACATTAGCGAAGAAATAAAAATTTCTTTGTTTGATTTTTATATAATTTATTATAATGCTTTTACTTTATGATTAGTAATGAGTGTTTATTCAATAGCTGTTTTACATTGAATTCATTTTTCTTAGATTTTCTATCGAATGCTTCAAGTCAACAAGGAAAATTTATTGTACATTTTGATTATTCACATCCGACAGGAGTTTTCTTTTATTTTTTATATTAAAAATAAAACTGAACTCAGTACAGATAATAATCGAGATGCGAATAAAGCATTTGCTGTTACAGTCCTATTGAATAATACACTTCAGATTTACAATAGGCGACTAATAAATGACGAAGAACTATCGGTATACCACAATTGAATGACCGATCGTTTGAGAATTGTCAACATTTAAGAATGTAATTTCTAAAGGTGTCCTCTAATTACTGACTTATAAGAATGTTGTGAAACATTTCGGAGTTTCAGCGTTCGGGATATGAGCTTCTATATTTCATAGACTTATAACTTCATTTATCTATATGAATATTAAAGAAATTCCTGTAATTTTCTGAGAATTTATTTCTTATGGATTAGTAATTATGAAAGTTTTTTAGAAAATTAGACTTCTTATGTGTTGGTAATTTTCGTTTCACAGAAATCTGAACATAGCTGGGCTGTTTAAGTATCGGACTATGTTTGGCTTATTGCCAGCATACCGATGGTCTTTTTATTACTACTGGCAAATACAACTGGTCCAGCGCACATTATACCGAACGGTTTAGCAGCAGTTTTTGTCCTGTTTGAATCACATGAGTTGAATCAGTCATAATAGGATCCATATGACTGATGAGACAACGTATTCAACTAGTAATCGCCTAAGTAAAACTCAGTGAGACTAGAAAAATTCTAAAAAGATTTCTCTCCATAGATCTTCCTTATGAAGAGTTATGACTGTTTTATCGGATTTTCAGCTTAGACAAGATATAAACAATGAGTTTTCACTTCAATTTTTACTCATAAGTTTCTTGATCTTTAACATATTCTAAAAGCTTCAATCAAATCGAATATTTCCTTCTCGAAATATTGAATATTCAATACAACAATCATATACCACACAGAAAGTCATAAAGTCAATTTTTCTTCAATAATCTATATATCGAGAAGAAACCATCTGCTTCGACTAAAACTTTTACGGATATACTGAAGAACAAGAGATCTAGTTATAGACAAAAACTAATAACTCCACTAGAAAGATCTATGGAGAGAAGTTCTTTCATAATTTTTCTATTCCCACTGATTCCTATTTACAAGAAATATATAATTTCAATCGATAATTAACAGTTACATGTATTCCTTCATCAGATCACCTTTTCGATAGCATGCTGAATGTGTTGTGCTATGTATCTGTTCTTCTGGTTAATTAGTTTGTACGGTAAACTCAAGCTGACCTTCTGTCCAGACCTACAGTTAGTGTTAGTTGTAGAGAAGGTATTGAATTGATTGGTAGATAGCATCTCATATTGCAAAGTGATTTTAAATTTTAGGACATTTTCTATATTTTTCGATCATGTCTATTATAATATTTTTTGCCATTTTCAAGTTCTTAGAAGTATTTATTTCTCATTACAATATTTTTTAATATCAATAAAATATATTTTAAATTTGAATAATATGTCAAGTATCTAATTTCATTGAATTTTCTTTTAATTGTTAGTTAATTATTTAAATATGAAATAATCAATTAAATAAAGGAAGAAAAAATAAAGATGAGAAATATATAAATCATATGAATGTACTAAAATAACAATTTTTTTTTTTGTGTCATATGATCGTTCTGCACGATTGATTTGAATATTTCAATTATGTAAACAATGTTATTTTTAATATTTGCTCGTGATTTCTATTATTCATTAACACATAAAATAAATTTCTTATTTATCTTAAATTTTTTGTCATGATCATTTGTTTCGTCTTTTTGTCAAAAAATGTGTCATCAATACTTTATCAGAGATTTTTATCTCACTCAATTATATCAAATTCATATATGTGTATATATTAAAGATTGTTCTCACACTTAATATCGAACATCATGATTAATATATTTTATTTGATAAAAAGTGAAATTGCTAATAGCAATAAAAAAATAACCTTTGACCTTATCATTTTCATATAATAATTATCAAAGTTCGACTATATAAAGGCAATATTTTTATTATAAAAAAACATTTCTGTATCATATACATATTATACATCAAACAATGCAATTCTTTCCACAACAACAATGTTCTAGTCTTTTACCACAAGTAAAAATTTTGTTTAATATGAAAATATTATAATTGAAATTTATTTTAGTCCCAACAATGTTCAACCTATTCATGTTATAATAATAATTGTTTTCCTAATTGTTATCAACAACAACAACAAAAACAACGACATCCAACATTTAATTCATTATATTCTCAACAATTATATTATCCCGGACGACAACAAACATCACCATATTTATGTTATTCTCAACAACAATGTTCAATGTTGGCACAAAATGCTTATGGTTATAAAGATATTGGCCAAATAATAACACATTTTTGAAGATGTATCGGCATCATTAAAAATAAAATATCATAAAAGTACAATGAACAATATTTTTATTAATAAACATTCATTTGACAAAAAAATTCTATCATTTCACTGTATAAACTAGATTTCTTTTGTTTACATTTTATTAAAATTTAGTAGCTCATTGAAATAATTTCATTTGAATTAAGTAAAAGATATAGAATATCTATTGTTTAATTGACTGTCAAGAGTTCGAGATTTAATTGAATACACATTAACGTTAAAAGTACTTCTAATTTAGATGAAAGAACATGAAAGAACGATTTTCTTCTTCCTTTTTTTTTTTTTTTTTTTTTTTTTAGTAGAATATAAAAAAAAATCAATTATATCTCTGTCAATAAATGTCATATGAAATATTCAAAAACAAATATACTTTAGTGCAATAAAATTGCCAATCAATGGGTTTTTTTTTTTATCTTCTTTTAAATTTTTTCTTTTTTTTTTGTGAATCAACATAACTAGATTTTGATAATTAATCATTGATTAAATTTTTTTTTTTTGTCTTTGAAGGAGAAAAAGAAACAAAAAAGTAAGGAAAATGTTTAAACAATGCATTTTAAATGAAAGTTCAGTCAAACAAATAAAACAAATTTTTTTTTTTTTTTATCAATGAATAATGTTATTGCGTGTCAAATTATATATTCATTTTGACATCTTAAAATTTAAATATGTTGTTTCTCCATCTGTCTTTATCTTGAAAAACTGAACAAGTTATAAGTACAGAAGAAAAAAAAAAAAAGACGAGACAGAAATGACTGACGAAAAAAAAAAAAACAAAACAATGAATAGTAAATAAAAATGAAAAGCAAATACACGATTTCCCTCTCTCTCTATGTTTGTCTCTTTTTTTTTTTTTTTATACTTCATGCACATACACCGGGGTATCTGCTCGTAGCCTGATTTTGAAAAAGAGGAATGAATGATAACTATCACAAGCAAAAGAGAGAGAGACAGAAGAAGAAGAAAAAAAAAAAGAGGAAATTTATTAAACAGCAAACATTTGTGGAATATATAAATCCGAATCATTCAATGATTGTGAAAGATCATCAAGAGCAACAAGATTATTACTCATTGTTGACGATGGATTGGTTGTTATACCAGATGAATCAATATTTCCATTTGTTGTATACATACTTGCATAAAGACGACGCTTAAAAATAAAAAAAAAACAAACATAATTTTAAAAATAATCATCAAATATTTTCTCTCACTTTTTTTGCTTCATTTTCCATAATTTCATACGAATCTGTATAATGTAAATTCGTATTTACATTTGCTCCATACATATGATAATGTTGTTGCTGTTGCTGTTGCTGTTGTTGTTGTTGTTGTTGTTGTTGTAAAATATGATGTTGTTGTTGTGAAGGATCTGAATATGGTAATTCAATAAGTCCATTTTTACCTTTATTTGTTGTAACTAATGTTCGTCGAACAATAGGTCGTAATTTATACAATGGAGGTTCAGGTGTATTAGCTGTAATACATTTTGGACATAACCATGTTTCAGGTATATCATCACTAAATACACCTTCATTTGTAGATGTATCAGACTGAGAAGTCTAAGAATTTTCAAAACAAAAATTATTTTTCTTTTTTTTTTTGTTTTCAAATAAATTATAAACATACATGAAAACATGGTAAATGATGAATTTCCATACAACGTTCACATTCATAAAGTATTTCTTCTGGTTTTAATTGTGATAATTTTCTTGAACCTTTCTTTTTTAAACAAATTTGACATGTTGCTGTTGATGGTAATATTGGTGCAATACATTGTTTTGTTAAACAACATTGTTTCATTTTTCCAACACCACCAAATTTTGGCATATCTTTACAATGTACACATTCAGAACAATCATCTCGACAACATGGTTCACATTGTTTACATCTAATAACAAAATAAAAAAAGAAAACATCGATTTAAAATATATATTATTCAAATTTTGAAATATACCGAACACGTTTATGTCGGTCTTTTGCAGTCGTATTTTTATCTGTTGGATAATGTTGTTGTGTTGGTGATTTTGTTGGATTATATTGATTATAATTATTAGCATAATGTTGTTGTTGTGGAGGAGGAGGAGGAGGGGGAGGATGAGGTGTAGGATAATAATTTGATGAATTTGAACTAGCTAATGGTCCACTTAATAAAACAGTTGTTGATGGATGTAATGTAACAACATTTGTAGTTGGTTGTTGCATTGATAATGTATCATATTGATGAGAAGGATGAAGATGTTGATGATGTTGATGATGTTGATGATGATGAAATGATGATTGTTGCATATTATTATTATCAGGATTTTTACGTTTAATGCCTCGAAAAGTCTCCGTTTCGTTCTTAAATATATAAAGAAGTATATATTATATCACAAATGAAAAGAATAACAAAAAGAAAAAAAAAATAACATTTAAATTAACATGACTTTTGTAATAGTTTATTTAGAGCTCCGCCGACTTTATGTACATGTATGTCTACGTTATTTGTTATTTTTTAGCTTACTTGATTGTTAGTTGTTGTATCAAATGAATATTGATGATTATAGTTATAATGAATTATCGATTGACCAGTTATTGATAATTGAGAATCATCAGAAGCATGATCAATAAGAAGACGCTACGATTAAAGATTAGATTATATTTATATTATGATACAAGGTTTCAAAAAAACGAAGAAGAAATACAAAAAGAAAGAATGAGAGGTCAAATGACTTTTTTTTTTATTTGTGTAAATGTCTTTTTTCATAGGATATATAGACATTTTTCTTTTTTTTTTTTTTATTGATCAGATTTTTAAATAAAAAAATTATTAAAAATAGATAAGATATAAATGATAGATTTTCCTACATATACAAAGAATCAAATAACAATCTTTATAAATGTTTTTCTTTTTCTCTCTTTCTTGGAAACGATTTTCTTTCCGTATAGAAACACTAAAAAAGAAAAAAAAAAAAAAACTTCTATTTTAATTTACCTCCATTGATTCTAAAAGTTGTTGTGGTTGAATAAGATCTTCCGGGATCGATTTGTCTTTTAATTTGCGTAAGAGAGAACATAATGTTTGTAGACCGTCTAGTTCAAATCGAGTCAAATGTTGATGTTGCTGTTCAATGTCTTTATTATTATTATTATTATTATTATTGTTCACTAGCAACAATCGACTTGTTCGACAAGGTTTCAGATCTAAAGACAAATTTATTGTACCCATGTAATAGAGACAGAAAGGGAATGAAACAAAAAAAAAAAAAAAGAAAGGCTTCCTTCTTACTGTTCATCATTTGAACAGAATAACAATAGACCTCTCGAAAAAATACGAAGAAAAGTAGTAAGTAATAAATGAGCATATTAAAGAAATGAAACATAACATGATGTTTTGCAAGAAAAAAAAAAGACGAGATGTTCTAATTGACAAATATATATTTCTACCTGTGTATAGCCTATTCGATTACAGTTATAGTAGTTTGTATGTTTGTTTTTTTTATTTCTTTTTACAGAATTCTAAAACTCAAGACAATCAATACAAGTAAGAATAAATAGGAGCAATGAATAATAAGAGAGAGAGAGAGAGAAGAGAAAATGACGAGTGTATGGAAACAACGAGTTTTCCCTTTTTCGCCCTTATGCGTTCATTCATAAAAGATTTGAGTAATTTGCACACAGATTTCTTTTCTTCTACTCTTTCTCTCTCTCTCTCTCTCTCTCTCTCTTTTCTTTGAATGATCAGAAGACAGCAATAACATAGAAAAAGAGGGAAGGAAAATTTTGAACAAAGAACAAGGCATAAGCGCGCGTTGTATGTGTAGCGAGAACATATTATTATGATTGTATGTGTGTGTGTGATTGCACAAGCGAGAGAAAGTGATTGACGAGTGAGAACAGAGAGAGAGAGAGAGAGAGAGAAAAATGAGAACGTCGAATGATCAGGTTGTAATAGCGGTAGTACGCATTAATTATTCTCTTCTTTTTTTTCCCTTTTTTCTTTTTTATTTTTTTTCTTCTTCTGTCATTTCAAATAAGAATTTAAAATTGATGGTCTTTCTATGCTTATATGTTTACAAGTGCAACCTATGCCCACTTTTGAAAATTTATAATAAATGTGTGCGTAGTTGTTGTCCAAGAAACAGAAAGATTTCATTTATTAATTAGCAAATACAAACATTTCTTTCTTTTCAAACACGCATATATATATATATATATGTAAAGAAAAAATTAACAACAAAAATCTATGTTCTCATTTATGTTGATTCTCTTTTGCTTTCTTTTCTTTTTAGTAATGTTTGAGATTGTCAATATAAGATAAACCAGACAAATCATAACGACAAAGTATTTGTGTTTGAGTAATAAAATGAATATAGGATAAGAGAAGAAAGAAAAGAAGTTTTACAGATCAATATGACAACATTAAATAATAAGAAAGAACATGATAATGATTGAATTTTACTGTTAGGGACATGTTTAAATGAATAAAATTAAATAATCAATCCAAAAAAATGAACTATTTTATTTTTTTCTCATTCTTTTTATATATTCTATTTCTCTCAAAGTAAATACATCAAATTCTTATATTTAAAAATTTTCTAAATAAGAACAAAAAAAAAAGAAAAACGATTTCTAATATGTAATCATAATAAGAAAATTCTTAAAATGAATGAAGAAAATAAATATCGTATTTCGTTGTCGATTATTTTCGGTTGAATGAACGATATAAAAAAAAAAAAAAAAAAAAAAAAGAAAGAAATTCTTTTCTTTTGTTTCTTTCTTCTCAATACAACTGAATGACAATTATTCACAAAGTTAATCGATACATTTTTTTTTTATTTAGTCAATATAAAGAAAAGAAAGAAGAAAAATCCTTGAAAAGCTTCTTACCAAATCTGACTTATTCGATCGGATACACACATTGCTCTCAAACAATGGTTTTACATAGACATATATATATATATATACATCTCTATATCTTTGTTAGCACTAGAGAAAGATGACGATAGCAATGGTGTTATTATCAACATAGCAAATCATTCAACATGCTGGTGATGATAGTAGATGCTGACGACAACACGCCTTTACGTACTATTCATTTGTCTCCTGAGACAGTGTAAAACGCACTCGCATATGCAGGAAGCAGTAACAGCAAAAAAAATCATTATGATCACCATCTTATTCTCTCTTCTTCATCATTCTATACCCAGAGAGACTATTATCAGATTATCTTAAATAATTGCACGCTTCTCAATATAAAATACCAAATATTACCTCTAGAGTTTTCTTATTCAAGTACGAACATGATCAAAAATGACTTTCTCTTTTTTCTCTTCTTCAATATTTTGAAAGAACACGATCAAATACTTAGTTATCATATATGAATATAGGTCAACATACATTGATATTATAACACATTTTATATAAACCTCAACATTAAGGTCAAATATAGATATACATAGTTTTGTACGCAAAACAATATTCATTTGTAGACAAGTGACATAGATACTTCTATGTTTGTTATCATAAGACAAATGCTTTCTATATTACATACATATAAATATACAAAAAAAAAAAAAAAAAAAAAGAAGAAGGAAGAGAAGAGCAGATCCGTTCCGGAATAATTCGAAAAGGAAGACATCTAAAATCAATAATTGACATCATGAGAAAGAAGCATGCTTGACAAGAAAAGATGCACGCTCTCCTCTTACACTTGACGAAATCGATGAACGACAACTGATGATGAATAAGAGAGCGTAGTTCAAGAGAAAATTCAGTTTCTCTTTTTTTCTTTTTCTTTTTCTTTTTTTTTTTCTATTTCCATATACATCCATTGATTATGCAAAAAGACAATTTCATTTCTAATTCACTTATATCTAACTAATGTCTAATTTTTGTTTTTTTGCATAAAATTTAGTTCAAAAATCTATTTTCTATTATTGTTATTATTATTATTCATATTTACTTTTTCGCTTGTATGCATTTTGTAAAAAAGATCAAATACCGGAAAAATTAGTAAAGGAAATGTTGTGGAAATCAAAGCAATGCTAATTTAAGTCAAAACTTTTCTTTATTCTTTTTCTCTCTCTCTCTCTTTCTCTTTCTGTCTTTTTTTTTCTCGTCAATAAGAATAACAATACTTTCCGATTAACTTTTATTCATAATATACAATTGTGTTCGTTAAAATAAAATAAAAAAAAAAAAAGAAGCAAATGTATATATATATATATATATATATATATAGTTTTATTTTATTGTTTGAACAATGTTAAAAATAAACTTTCTAGCTTAATTGACGTTAGAACAGAATACTACTAATTCGATTATCTCGGATTGCAGTCTTCAAATTAACATGTTTGATTTTTTTTAACGATTAAGCAACATTTTCATAAGTTATATATGCATATATACAAGACAGATCAAAGTGTTGATGACGGCGATCGAACGATCAAGTACTTGGAATAAGTAATTATCGTTCGCACCCACTCATTCTATGACTAAATCAAAAAAAAAAAAAAAAAAAAATCTGTTCTACATCAATAATCGATACAGCGTTAAAAGGCCTACTAACAACATCATCTTATAAACGTATGCGTGTGTGCATGGAATAGAGAAAAACGTCAAACTAAAATGTACATAAGAGAGGAGAGAGAGAGAGAGCGAGGCGGAGGTAATTGATGTTTTGTTATCTATTGATAATATTACTTAATAAATTGAATGAAACGGAACAAATTAAAAATCAATCATATATCTTCTTAATTCTTGTTAGAATTTATATTAATAGATTGTTACATTTATCTTTACCTGAAAGATTGATTGGCGTCGTTGGATTTATTCCATCTGTTTCTTGTTGCTTTTGTGCATATTCCAAACTAAAAGAAAGATTATAAAAAAAAAACCTCCCCACTATTTAATAATAATTATTTTTATTAAAAGAAAAAAAATCGTTTGATAATGTCAATAATATTTACATATGTTTCAATCAAAATATCTGTCTCTGGATTATTTTATCGGTCAAGACAATTATCTTTTCATTATTGATCAAACTCTTAGAGTAGTCGTTGTTGTTATTGAAATTTCATTGTATTAAAATGTGATGTTTTTGTTTTTTTCTATAAAGGTGGTCCTCTACTTTCAAAATTATACATTCCGGAAACTTACTTTAAAAAGAAACAGAATTGCAAAAAAACCTTTTGACTCTAAAAAAAAAAAAAAAAGTTCTTTTGTTAATTATAAGCACTTCATTGATAGTTGTTTGATATGATAAATTGTAGCTAATTAACTTCACAAATATAATAAAAATTTTATATAGGTACTAAAATCCTCGATGTTCTCTAATATTCTCTTTTTATTTTTACTTATTCGGAAGTATGATGTTAGCAGATGATACTATCAGAATTGTTCTTTCCTATGTAATTCTATAGTTTCGAAAATAATTTGAAATCTAAGTTGATTCAATCTTAATTGCTAACAAAATTAAGTGAAAGTTCAATTGGATATATTCGAAATCTAGGTCTAAAATTTTATATGATATCTTTAAAATATTATTAAAAATTCTTTTTTTTTTTTCCTTTTCGTTTAAGCCGATTGTTCTCAAATATCATTTTGATTATCTTCATTAATAAGCAAACAAACTCAAACATAAATATAAGAGAGTACGAAGTTTTACTAAGTTGAGACCGTATCAATTTGATTGTAGTCACAACGAAGGTGGTGTCCCCTTATTATCTCATTCGAGGATGAAAATCTTCTAGTTGTCTTTACTTTTAGGAAAAAAAAACAACAATCTTAATATTTGAATAGATATTAAATTAACAGAATTAAAACTAATTTACAATTGTTCTTTAATAATATGTCACTTATAAATGTTTGCAAATAATCAATGAGTTCCTATTCTGATTAATCATGAAAAATTGTGTTTAATAAAATATATATTCACTTTTTTTGAATCTTTCTTTTTATTTATGATATAATCATTATTGATAGAAAGGAAGGAGTGTTTCTTTTTTTTTTTTTGTTTAGTAATTTTACAGTAATTATGAAACAATTTAACACATTATTATTATTATTTCCAGTTATTTTCCACTGAATATTTAAATGCTTTAGTTCGATTTTCAATGGCTCATTTATAACGATTCAACTAAGGACAAAGAATTTTAATCATCATCAATTCTTAAAAAGCCGACGCACATTGCCCTTTAAAGATAGATTTTATTAATTTATGCTAACATTTCAAAAGAAATCGAAATTAATCTTACTTATACCCATATATAAATTACTCGTCTTAATAAACTTTCAAGACTATCAAAACATATCTAGAGACATAATTTCAGTTCGAAAATGATTTGCTATCAATAAAAATTATCATTAATTCTTCAATAGTAGTAGGCGATGGCATAGATGAAACCGGCTTGGACAAGTTAGACTGAACCAGTCGGTATACCGATATCGGATTAATAGACCGACCGGCTTAAAATCAGTACCAGCATCGGATCGCTATTACTACTTCTAGCTATACAACAAAAAATTATAGAATTATTAATACCGAATGTATTAAAGTTTTTCTTTTGCATGATTTGTTTTCGTGAAATTCCAACAAAACTTCATTATATATTTAATAAACAATATCAATTAGGGCCAATAAGAATGATGAACAGTAAAAAATTTAAACTCATAACTATCTACAGATTGGCAGTAAGCCGTTAAATCCGGTAACAGACCGGACCGTTGCCAGTACCATCTATGACTCGAACCATTTTTAAGCTTTTCTTAGTCTCAACCGAGACCTATTCATAGTCCTTAATGCGAAGTCGAACGACGTCTGACAATTCGATATGTTCTCTCGTGAATATTAATGAACAGAAACTTGTCAAGGTGTAAACGTACAAGTGAGAATGATTTCGTGGAGTGTTAATATAAATGAATAATACCTTTCGAAGATGTACGTGATAAGTAAGAAAAAATGACGTATATGAATGGTTTATCTATTAGCAAATAGATAAAAATAGTATAAGATCAGAGCATAGGGTTGATTAATAAATTGAAAAATCAATAAATAAAATTGATTAAATGAAAGTAGAACTGTACAGTTCCAGTTTATTGATCATCGACTTCATATAGTTAATGCATACTTAAGCATTGGAATGCATACTTAAGCATTGGAATGCATCATCACAAAAAAAAACAAAGGCATATTTTAATAGAGTTGATGTTTTAATATTGTAGCGAATGCGGATGTCACTGTAATCAGTGTTCCAGTGACTCACTATTCAGTATTTACACCAATATAATACACATCCCTAAGTCAAGTGATGGAAAAAAGTTTAGAAACAACGATTTTTTTTGATTTTTTTCATAGCGTTAAGCACGTAGCTTCGATCCAAATAGTGATTTTAACAGCCAATGGAGTTTTCTATTCAGTACACTTTATAGCAAGATGAATAATGATGACAAGGCTCTTAAAAAACCGAACACGGGATATTTTTCAGGTTCTAGAAGATTTTGCCAGAGCTATTTTTGAACGGTGCCATCTTAAAGAGCGCAAAATGAGGGATCGCCGAGTTTTCTACGACCTTCTCATAAAAAGTTACAAGCATCACAAAAATCATGAAAAAATGAAATTCTTTTAAAAATCGACTAAAAACGTCTTTTTCATGATTTTTGTGATGCTTGTAACTTTTTATGAGAAGTTCATAGAAAACTCGACGACCCTTTATTTTGCTCAGAATTTTGTGCTCTTTAAGATGGTACCGTTTAAAAATAGCTTAGACAAAGTCTTCTAGAACCTGAAAAATATCCCGTGTCGGGCTTTTTAGGAGCCTTGTTATCATTATTCATCTTGCTATAAAGTGTATTGGATAGAAAACTCTATTGTCTATTAAAATCACTATTTCGATTGAAGGTACATGCTTAACATTATGAAAAAAAACCTGGTTTTAAGAAAAATGTTTTTATTATGAATGACTCTTTTGCCAGAATTCCTTAGTAACAAAACAAGATGCTGATAGTTTCCTAGAGATTTTTTACTTTACATATTCTTTATAAATAAAATTTAAATCTTACCAATCATCAGTAATATGTGTAATACCAGTTAGAGAATAAACATAGTGTTGAATAATATACCACATACTTTCAATAAAATATGGATATCGAAATCGATCAGGTACTCGAACTTTTCTTTCAATCATCCAAACTTCTATTTGCATTGGAATTTTAAATGAATTTAAAAAATTTCCACCAAATACAAGTGAATCTTCAACTGTATATACAGCATGAATCCAACCTGATGGTAAAAAAAATGTCCAACCAGGTTCAAGAATTATCATTTGACAATCATTTTTCGTACATAAATCAGCAAAAAAACATTTATTTTGTTGACCAGATAAAATCCATTCTTCATATAAACGTAAATGAGATTCAGTTGGTGGTAATACCCAAAATATTTTCTTTCCTTTTAATATATGATACCAAACAGAAGATCCACCTTAACAAAAATTTTTTTTTATTAAATTAAAATAATCAATAATAATAATTATTATTACCCATATCAATATGAAAATCAGTAAAACATTTTGCAACTGACATAAGAACATATCTAAAAAAGAATGAATAGATTATTGATAAAATCAAAAAAAAAACAAAATTTTCTATTTTACTTTCGAGTTTTTGGATAATACATATGTTCTTGTTTGAGATTATTTTGATATTGTGCTTGAATATCTAACCAATATTTAGGCCAAGTATTTGATACCCAATCAATGTCACGTACCTTAGAAAAAATAAAGAAAATTTTTATCATCAAATTTCAATTATTAACTAACAATTGATGGTGATTCAACATATTGTTCAAGTTTTGTATGACTAAATTCACAAGAAATAACATTTAATAATTGAGAACGTTTTTCTGGTGATTGATCATAATAATCTGTCCATGATTTCATTGTCATTTGTGTTGATTCTTGTGTATCAACATGAACAACATCAATAAGACGTTGAGAACCAATACATGAACGAACATCATGTATTGTAAAATGAGATGTTGGAACTCGAAGACCTAAACCACGATGTTGTTTTACAATTATTGGATTTGGAAAACCAGTACGTTGAATATAGGATAAATTGAATTCTAAATTCATAGACGAGAAATGCATAAAAGTCTATTCGAAAATAATATTTTTCAAAATCTTCTGTAACTTCGAAAATTCTCATAGAATTCATAATAGAAAATAGAATTAACGGATGGCCCATAAATAATTATACTGTTAGTATTTTCGAAATTTCTATTCTATTATCGCTTTGATTAAAACACATTTTTTTATCAAAAGATAGCGCTTGAAATTCTCTACAAAACTATATATAACTAGATCCTAAAACTGTTTTAGATATATTTGAAAAAAGATGAAAAATAAAGACATACAAAAAGCTGGAAAAAATAACGGGATGGACATAATGAAAGGGCACACTTTGCATCCCATTTTTTCATCACTTACTTTGTCCTATTAGAAAAACAAAATATGCCAAAAGGTGCAGCGTGAAAAGCTCTACAATTTACATAAGGTCACCTATTTTATAGTTGCACTTTTTGTTTTCAAAACGGACAAAGTTTTGAGCGATCAAATTTCGACCGTGCGAAAATGATATTGTTTTTTGGTACGAGATGACTTCGTTTTTTTATTTCCTCTTTTTATAATTTGTTCTTTGTAAATTGTAGAGCTTTTCATGCTGCATCTTTTGGTATATTTTGTTTTTAAGAAAACATATCAGGTAATAAGAAGATGAAATAAGAAAAAATGACTTCATCTTGTACCAAAGAAACAATATTATTTTTGCGCGGTCGAAATGTGATCGTTCAAAACTTTGTCCATTTTGAAAACAAAAAGTGCAACTATAAAATAAGTGGTCTTGTGTAAATTGTAGAGCTTTTCACGCTGCATCTTTTGGTATATTTTGTCTTTTAATAGGGTGAAGTAATGAAAACATTATATGCAAAGCGCGACCTTTCATTATGTCCATCCAGTTATTTTTCTAGCTTTTTGTATGTCTTTATTTTTCATCTTTTTTCAAAAATGTCTAAAACAGTTTTAGGATCTAGTTATGTATGGTTTTGTAGAGAATTTCGAGTGCTATCTTTTGATAAAAAAATGTGTTTTAATCAAAGCGATAATAGAGTAGAAATTTCGAAAATACTAACAGTATAATTATTTATGGGCCACCCGTTACTTCAATAACAGGACTAATTCTATAAATATGTATCAAAAAATTTTAATTAAATACAAACCATCAGCTGTGAGTTCTTCAGCAAATTTGCCTTGATAATTATCTGGCGTGGTTAATTTCTCTTCAATCTTCCATTTTTGTCCTGTTTCCAATGCTTCTTCAAAGAACTCATCATCATCATCATCCACATAATTCTTCTTAACTCGTGTACGCTAAAAAAACAAAAACAAATCAAATATCTTGTCTATTGATCATCATTTACTAGATAAATATAGAAAAAATATTCATTACAACTAATAATTAAAGTCTTTTTAAATTTGATTCATTGAATCATCGTATGTCTACAAACAAAAAAAAAATATTTAATAGGAAAGCAAAAATTGGTCGTATGTGTGGTTTCTACCGAACCTTAGCGTACTTCCATGATTGTCCATGGACGTCAAGAAAAGCTTGAGCAAATACCCCAACGCTGTCTGAACCAGAGTTGGAACTGGACAGCTTTTTTTCTCTCCAGCCAGCAACCGGGCGGATGAATTTTACAGTCAAATTGGCAAAAATCTGGCGAAAAGGAATTGAATATTTACGTGTAGAAATTCGGACTAAGGGTGATCATTTTACATTTACGAAAGTTTGATAAATCCAAAAATCAATTTTGTAAATTTATTCTCATATCGTAAACACCGGACAGTTTTTAGCGGTAAACCGCAGTATTTATCAAAACCGGCGGTTTTTTTCCGAGAACTTTTATGACATGGGAAGATACAAGAAAAAATTATTTAAAATAGCAAAATCGATGATTTAGAGCAACTAAATGTTAATGATAATCAGCGAACTGGTTAACCGGTTCATTTTAGCGGTAAATTGTAGCGACGGGAACCGGTAACCGGACCAGTAAAATCGCGGTTAACCACCGGTTTTCATCATATGGGTTTAAATCAATATAATAATTTAAATTGAATTTAAAATTTATGTAAATCCAACTTAAATTTAAAATAAATTAACAGTAAATTGTCATCCCTAAATTCGAACTAGAAACTAAAACTGAGGAATGAAATTTTCACCATCACATTTTATAGCAAGATGCGTCAACCTTTCGAATCCGATGTCGATATAAATTAGCTATTTAAATCAAATTTATTTTTTCATCTTAATTTCAAAAAAAAAGCAAGTTTATAAAAAAAATCTAACATAAAATTGTAAATATTTATTTTTCTTGATTCAGATAGCTGTCTAAGTAGAATAATAAAATAAATTATTTGATCTAGATTATATTGAGAGATATGCAAAAAAAGAAATCGATAGAGCTATAAAGTGAATAATCAATCGTTTATAGTCAAGTTAAAGATAAGATATCTATATTGAGTCTTTCGCAAACATTCTTCTAACTTCAAAAATTTCATAAAAATACCGTTTTCAATAGAGAAAATTCTTAGATGCAAACAGCAATTGTGTAATGATGAACTGGCAAAAATCCGGTCCTGTTTAACTCTAATCTGAACTAATCGAATAGTTTCCGAACATCGAGTCAAACTTCAGTGCATATTCAATCACATATAAAAAAAGAAATGGCTTTGTAGATGATCGCATTGATAAAGAACAAGAGTGAAAATTTGAAAGACTTTCGAAGAATTTACTAACAACATTCTACATTGATGTTGTCTAATTATCATTCGATCAATTTTTGTAGATTCATTTTTATATAGCAATAAATTTAACTGAATGTAAAATTTTAATTTCGAATTTATATAATTCTTGTTTTTTTTATTTAGCAGCATCATGCAAAAATAAAAATCAATGCTTACTTTTTATTACTTTTAAAAGAAAGAAAAAGAAAAAAAAACGATATTAATATTATTTCTTCAGTTCTTTTATTTTTACAAAAAGAAAAGAACTTGAGTTTGTAATACCATTAAGTATCTTACACTATGATTAAAGTCGATTGCAGGTGATTTTTTTTTTCAAACTTTAGTAGGTAATAATAAACTTTTTGGGTTACTTTATTTTACATCGGATATTAGACTTTTTATTTAGTTTAATTTTTAATATGATGTCATAAAAGTTGGTAAGTCGAACAATTCACATGTATAGCCTAGAATTAAATAGAGGTGAGTGTGTACATTCAATAACTCGATTATGGCAACAGCAAGTGACTTGTGACTTTCAACAATCGAAAGGGGAGAAGTTCGAATGTCTTTTTGTCTGATATTATATATAATCATATTTCTATTCGATCAAATTATACAGATTTCTAGCAAATTTTCGAATTTTTTTTAATCAAAATTACATCAAATCGAAACAGCGTTTTTATACATTCTTTCGCTGATTGTTGAAAACCACAGGTTGCCAGCAGTTGTTGTTGTCAAGTTATTACGCTTGCATGCACTGCTTTTAATTTCTAGTGCAAACACATTAGTTTGAGCTAAAAATTTTACAAGACTCACATTGTTCCTGAACATTTAAAATCTTTCCGCAAGTCGTCAAAATTGTTTTAGTTTTTACAAAAAAAATCTTCTTAATTAAAAACTATAAAAATAAATAAGACACAATAGAATACCCTGGATCTTCTATTATACAATTAGATGATTGACTATTATTTTATCATTTGATTTGACGCTTCTAAGACAATGAAATTTATGACTTTATTTTGTTGAATTCAAATGAACATTATTGTACAGTAAATAATGATTTTATCATTTAGCAATAATATTATTAGTTTTTTGAATTAATTATTTAAAATATAACTAAACCGATAATTCTTAAGAGGATTTATTGAATTTTACTATAAATATTAATTATATTTTTTTCTTTTTTCTCTAACTGGTCTATTTTTCTCCAATTGAAATCAACAAAAATAATTCTATATATTATTTTTACCAATAATCTCGATATATCTACACATATATATATAATTGATAAAAACTTTTACTTACCAAACGACGACCTTCTACATTTGAAAACATTATAATAGAAAAAAAAAAAAAAAGAGAAAAAACTTTCGTTTTTTTCTTTCAATATTTCATTTAAATAATTTATTCAATTGATAGTTAAGATTATTTTTCATATGAATGACTCAACCCTATGATACAAAAATAACTACAAAGTCGATACTTGAAAAAAAGAAAATTTTTTTTTATTGCATCGAACCCATGAGATGCTTATCAATTATTTGTTTTGATTTTAAATTTTCTAAATTTCATTCTTAATAATAAATTAGATAACATGATTTTCATTTTACTAAACAAAAAAATAACACTATTTTCTATTCATTGAGGTCGCTAGTTATCAGTAAAAATCTCTATATTTGCATAAATGCATTAAAATGATAGAGGACAAAGATGTTACTATGTATTGGTTGATAGTGGCATCGGCTTTGTCTGTCATTTTTATGTGGTTAATAGATAATTAATGATAGATTGCACAATGATTAAATCATTTTCTAACATATCACAACGTTTTATTTTTCTTACTATTATTTGTATTCTTATATGTTTTATACAAATTGTACTTATTTTTCAACTTTTTTCTGATTCGTCTTCTAATGAAAAATCTATTTTATTACCTTCATTTCATATTTCGAATACAATATTAAATTGTACACAGAAATTAAAATGTCCAAATAATATTAAATATTTTTCTATTCATATTGATAAAAATATTGAATATCCAAATATAACTTATATACGTTCACCTATTTTTTCAATTATTCTTGATATAATTCGAAATTCATCTTATTATACAAATGATTCATCATTAGCTTGTATACATATAGCACCTGTTGATACACTTGATCGAGATCGTCGATCAAAAAATGGTTATTATACATATTTTATTGAACAACGTTTTAAATTTTTTCATGAATGGTCAGATCCAAATAAAATTCATTTGATATTTAATCATTATACAGGTAGATTTCTTTTTTTTTGTTCTTTCATTTTATTGAGATAGATCATGCGAAACTCCTTAGACATAATCATAAATCATGTCATCCGATCCCTCTGAACGAAAGTCTGTTAGATAATGAGCTTTTTTTTGTTCGTAATAGTAGATGAGACAAAGATATTGTAAAAAAATATCCTTAGTACATTATCTTCTAGGAACTTGGCCTTCTTATCGACGTACATTAGATTTTATATTACCATCACAATATATTCTTGCTTCAACTAGTTTTACTTATAATAATTATAATTGTTTATCGGATATAACATTTCCATTATTTCATATTGATTATCCATCAAATTTAACAAATAAATTTTTTTCTTCACGTAAAATTCTACTTTCATTTAAAGGTAAAAGTTATGAAGATGTTCAACATCATCGTACATTTTTTCGTCATTTAAATAATAATCATGATATTATTATAAAATATACTGATAATAATAATAATAATTCTTATGATCAAAATGAATATATTGAACTTCTTCGTCAATCATATTTTTGTCTTGTACCTAGTGGACGTCGTTTATATTCATATCGTTTTCTTGAATCATTACAATATGGTTGTATACCTGTTATAACAACAAATGATAATGAATTAATTATACTTCCATTTAGTGAAATAATTAATTGGTCAAAATCAATTATTATTATTTATTCAAATATATCATTAAGTCTTTTACCATATTATTTAAGAAATATTTCTATTTATCAACGAAATCAAATGCAAATAGAATGTAGAAATATATGGTTAAAATATTTTTCATCTATATCACGAATCATATTAACTTTACTTGATATATTAAATGATAGATTTATCACTTCATCGTCTTCTTTTCTTTCTTTCGAACGTTAATCATGTATACACATGCGATAGAATTTTTTTCTTTTCTTTTCTTTTCTTTTTCGTCTGCTTCTAATTTATCGATATGATCGAATCGGTCGAACTTTGTTCACTTTGTTTCATAGGTCACGATAAACAGGAGAAGTTTATCCTTTTTTTTTTTCTGTTTTTAATTTCAGATCTATTCTATATTATATAGAAAAGAAAAATAGAAGATTAATTATGACAGATACACTGATTGATGATGATATTATTGAAACAAATAAACCAACAACATCAGGTTCTAATTCGTCAGTAACAACAACTCGTCGACCAATGTTCATTGAAACTGAAGTACGTACAGATACAATAACAAAACGACGAATGGGATCAAATACTACAACAAGTAGAAGTGTTTATGATGTACTTCAAAATACAAAATCACCTACAGAGTAATTATTTTAATTATAAAAGAAAAAAACGAAGTATTAGAAACAATTTTTCTTTTAGTGGACTTCCACCAACAACTTATACTTATGCTCACAGGTTAGTGTTTTATTGACAAAAAAAACAAATAAAACTATTTGTACAGTTTGAATATAAATTATCATTAATATATTCAGTCTTGTATAAAATTTACTTGAGAGTGTTCACTTTGTTTGATTTGAATTATTATTCATAGAAGAAAAAAGCCGATACTTGAGAATGAGTAAACAAATGTATTCTGAGGCGTAAACTGATGGACTAACCTAGTGGAAAGAATTATGAAATTAGAATAATTGAAAAGGTCTGGTTTTTTTGTTTGGCTATTGTATATGACGTAATACACAAATAGATATAAGTTATCTCTTATCATCAATTCGATTGGTTTGAAGTATAGTACGATAATAATTGCTTGTTGTTTTTACAATCTCAACTTTTAGTTGAATATCAAGAAAACTTGGCAAGATTCCAATAAAATACCTCAAAGAAAGTTCGATTTCTTTTTTTGTTAAGTTTAAACGTACATTGCTCGAAGCTATTTGATACAATCAATAAGTGTTTGTTAATGGTTTTTTTTTGTTTGAATGTAAAGTGGCATGACGTGAGATATGTTTTATACAATGGTTTAACCTTCAAGCAACAAGGTACCATTACGATACGATTGACAGAATTGAACTTACCAAAATAAATATTAAATATTCAAATGATGTAATTTATCATAAACAAATGAGAATCTCAATGTCGTACAAATTGTTTGCTAAAAGATCGAAATATGAAATCATCTAGAAAACTATTAATTAAAAATATAGAAGTTTAAATAACTTTAGATTCGAATAGCGTATGGATATATATATATCGATAAACATCCGTTTTGTAATTAATTTTATTGAATTTTTTTTTAATTCTAGTGTTTCCTATATGCCTGTGACGGAAAATGGTGCATATGCTGTTCCAGTAATGGCTCGTCGTGATTTACATGGTGATTATCGTTCATATGGATCATCAACAAATTCGGTATTTTCATCACCAACACGATTTATGTCAAATGTTCGTTCACAATTAGCTAATGGATATTCAGCTATACGTGATCGTTTAATGCATCAAAATACTCAACAACAAGGAACAGAAACACTTCTTAATTCACCAACATCTCATCGTAGTAGAGGATTTTCTCGTTCATCATCTCAATCATCAACAAATGGTCAAACAACAGGTTATAATCTTCGTCGACGTACTGGTGCTGCACCTGTTCATTCAACACCACGTGATAATGATAATGAACAAATTGAACAACATAAATTAACAAGAAAAGAACGAAAAAGTCAAGATCAACAAAATGAACAAGAAGAAGACGAAGAAGAAGAAGAAGAAGAATATAATAAAGAAAAAGAAACAAGAAAAAAACATGAAAAATTTCATGAAGATAAAGATAATACATTAATAAGTTTTATGAAAAATCTTCTTTATATACCAATTAATCTATTCAAATTTCTATGGAATAATCTTATGAGTTTACCATGGTGGTTACTAATTCCACTTCTTTTTCTTCTTGGTCTTTATGCTTGTAAGTATTCTCTTTTCTTTTTTTCTTTCGAAGAAAAATATACTAAATGTAAAATTTTGCTACTCATCTATTCATCGTAGACGAAAGCTCAATAATCATTAGGTACATTCTGAAAAACATTAAGTATTAGCCTTCCTTGACATCAGAAAAAGGCATTGAGTGACATATAAACAATACAAGTCAAACTATTCTAGAACATTCCGAAGGCGTGTTTATGTAAAGGAAGACTTCATAAGTATTACCAAGTTCTGAGATATCAATAGGTGGCGGCGTCTACGGTGTGCAATAGAACTTAGTCTTCCTTTATAAACCTACATATCAGAGATGTACATCGCACCAAAAGCATTTTCGTGAAGCGGAGTGGCCGTCTCGCGCGCTCAATCGCATTATATCTTCATTTTACTTCGAAAAATTAAAGGAAGTAGCGCTGTTTCCATAGGCTATATCCCCCCGAAAGGTTTCTTTTCGTTTCAATATTTTTTGGTTGTGAGTAGTATGAAGATGTAAAATCACCCAATCAGATCTTGGACAGTTTTAGTCTTACAAAAAAAAATCAATATTTTAGAGAACGAACAGTTATATAGGAAACTACTATTTAGAGGTTTCTGTAGTCAAAGGTTGGTTTTTCATGTGAAATGAGTATGATATTCAGAATCAGCATGAAAAATTACACTAGACAGTCTACTTTTCATTCTAAAATATTTTCCATGGGAATCTACTCCCTACTCCCCCTCAACCTTTTATCCATGAGATTTTTCCCCCTTGGTTCCCTACGGGTCAAATTTTCATGGAAAATATTTTACAATGAAAAATACACTATCTAGTGTAATTTTTTATGCTGATTCTGAATATCATACTCATTTTACATGAAAAACTAACTTTCGACTACAGAAACCTCTAAATAGTACTTTCCTATATAAATGTTCGTTCTCGAAAATATTGATTTTTTTTGCTAAGACAAAAAAATATTTGTGCGAAAAAAAACCTGCGAGGAGGGTGGGTATAAGCGTCACTTCCTTAGAGTAGCTCAATCTTAATGAATAAAAATAAAATGCTAGTCCTACAGAAGATTAAAATTGATTTGAATTCTTCGGTTTTAACTTCACGAAATGATAACTGTTAATGTAGTCTCAATCCCGCTCTGAAAATTTTGCGAGCAAGAGAGACGACTGCCTCTATCCTCGATCCGATGGATACTACAATATATTCTTTGTTTTTTTTTTTTTAATTATTTTATAGTTCCTTATTTGGCATGTAAATCATTTGAACATTATCCAGAATCAAAAGCTTATGAATATTGTCAAGATTTTCAAGAATATAGAAATAAACAAATGGGAAATATAACGAATTTTATTCGTGAAAATACATATAATCGTATTTCTTATTATCTTAAACGATTTTATCATTGGTTAATTGATATAAAAGATTGGATAATGAATTTTCTTGATGATATTTATTATACAATAAAAAAAACATTTCATCGACAAGTTAATCAAGTTAAAGGACGTGTTAATAATGTTGTTGAAACAACAAAAGACAATGCTAAAGAATATTGTGATGCTAGTTTACAAAAAGTTCAAAATTTAATGGATGAATTTAAACATGAAAAAGAAAAATATCTTGGTAGTCGACATGCATTAAAACCTGCACAAGAACGAGAATTAGATGCTGTAAGTAGATGATTATTAAGAAAGTCAAAAAAAAAAAAAACAAAAAACTATTCCTTTTAGCTTATTCGACAATTACTTGATGAATATGCCGCTGATGAAACTGGTCAAGCTGATTATGCACTTGAAGCTAATGGTAAATTAAATAGAAACACAAGAAAAAAAAATATATAAAATTTCTTTTAGGTGGAAAAATTGTTGATACAAGATGTACGGAATATACTGATGAACCACGCCAGAATGTTGTTAAATTTCTTGGTATTCCTATAGTACATATGTCTAAACAACCGGATATAATGATAAAAGTTTGTTTTTGATTTATATATATATTTAAAATTTTAATTGAAATATATTAATTATTTTGTAGTCTGGTCGAATGCCAGGTCAATGTTTTCCATTTAAAGGTGATCAAGGAAGTGTTATTATTAAATTAGCTGTACCTGTTAAACCAACTGAATTTGTACTTGAACATTTATCAAAAACTATTTCAATTGTTGGACATATTAATAGTGCACCGAATAATTTTACTGTTTATGTAAGTAAAAAATATTATTTCATAAAAGATATTGACATTAAACTTTCTGTATTTCTCGAAAAAATCAATTTATTGGTTTTTTGTTTTAGGCTTTAAAAGATAAACATGATAAAGAAGGTATGGTTCTTGGTCGATATTATTATGATGCAGAGAATGGTCCATCACTTCAACGATTTAAACCTCAAGTTTGTTTTTGTAATTTTTTTTTTTATATTAAAATGAATTTTAATATTTAGCTTGTTAATGTACCAACTGTTGAATATGTTGAACTTCGAGTAACATCAAATTGGGGTAATCCAAATTATACATGTGTATATCGATTTCGTGTTCATGGTGATTTGCCAATGGTACAACCATCAGCACCACCAGCTGCATAAAATGCATTATTGTTGCTTTTTTCTTTTACAAAAAAAAAAAAAAAAAAAAAAACCTAAATTCTTAACGTTATCGCGGTAATTCATATTGAATAAACGCATAATGAAATTTTGTCTTTTTGTTTATTTCTAAAAAAAAAAAAAACGTCTAGCTTGTGTATTTAGAGAAAATAAAACAGATTAAAAAGATGTTTATGAAAAATTAATTTAGACATTCTTTTTTTTTTTTTTTTCTTTTGTTTATTTGTGTGTGGTTATTCTATTGGTTCAATCACGCTAGTTTTCTTTTTTTTTGTGTAATTGTCGGTGTGGTTCTTTCATTTTTTCTTTTTTTTTTTTTGTCAACTTATATGTTCGAAAATAAAAATCTAGAGATCTTTACAAATAACCACGAAAAAAAAAAAGAATAGAGTCTTGCGCAACAATCAATTGAAATAAATAATTAGATCGAAAAATATCAGAAGATGATCTTATACAATATCTGCTGTTTCTAAATCTTTGACTTCCGTAGAAGAAATCATAATGAATTTCAGTCGCATTCGACTATATTGTCTTTATGTGTGACATGTCGATCGAACTGATATTTTGCGAATAAGTAAACACCGGTGAGACTATTCGAAGCCTATAGTAGTTCGTCCTGATGCAGTGACCTTCCTTAGCTTGTATAGTTTTTAGTAAATTTTTTATCTTTGCCAAGGTAATTGTGAAAAATCATAGTGTGAATTTCAACTGAAAAAATATCGTTCAATGTGAGTCTTGCAATGACTTGAAAATTTCAGTCTAAAGGAATGTATTGTTCCTGTGAAATATCGAATCCTGAAAATGCTGGGTTCTTTTACCTTTCCTTGTAACTTTGGATTGTTTTTAGATATTCAATATTTCATGAAGAAATTTTCAGGTTGAAATTCTCTACTTTGATTTTTGCACAAATATTTTGTCAGTGATAAAATAATTTAATAAAACTGTAATAGCTTAGCATGTGGGGACGAATTCTTTTTAGACTTAGGAGTCTAGTTCATCTCTATTTATTAAATGATGTCGTCTTTTGTGTATTATTTTCTTTGGCTTATATTGACTACGTCCGTTGGTCTTGTTTTAATTCATTATATAGAATCGGATCAAACTGTTGGTCACAAATATTACATCAGTAACTTTTTGTAGCCTGTTGGCAATGAATTTAAGATGTTAAGATCTTTGTTTGATACTTATGTTATTAACATTTAATTCTTCGAATCTGATAGCATGTGATTTTTGGTTATTGGACTTGATCAAGTAAAATCTAAGTGATTGCGAATAATTACATCATTCTGTAAAGAATTTCATAAATTCTAACAGAATGAAGAAATACTATCGATAATAGGATGCAATTCTATGTAAACAATTAAGATGGCTACTTTGAATATTTGATGAACTTGTTCTTGTATTTTTTGTCCATCTTAGTACTTTTGTAATGCTCTTAATATTATAATATTAATTGAAGAATGATGAAATATTACAGAACTATAAAGTACTGTTTTGCACTCTCAGTATATAAAAAGAAAATTTAATATTGGAATTCTCAAGATAATAACTAATACTTGATATTTATTATACAAAAATTTAATTATTAAAATTTCTACATTTAACTAGGTCAATTTTGTCATATCAATAGACATATATACATTGAAGATTAATACCTTTTGCATATTTCATCGATATTGTGTTATATTTAAACATCAGAATTATTCATTTTTTAATTGATGTTTTTTTCGTCGTATGATTCATAAAATATTTACGAGTCTGTGTATTCTGTCGTTGTTATTATTAACGTGAAAGTAAAACTAAACGTTGTGCAATAACAGCATTGACGACAGAAAGAGAGAAAAATATAGATTTTGTTTTTCTCTTTTTTTTTTTTTAAGGGGCAAACTTGCACAATGCTTTGTAAAAATATATTTCACTGTGACCTATGTAATATCTTGTGCGTGTCTCCGGGTTCTTTTTTCACTTCTTTTTTTCTTGTTTATAAGTAGACATTCATTTTTACATATTCATCTAGATTATTATTTTAACAAACGATATGAATCCATCAACTTCGACTACATCTGCCAATAAAAGTGGTGCAGGTCCATTGTATCGTATACCACCTTATCATTATATACATGTTTTGGATCAAAATACAAATGTTACACGACTTGAAGTTGGTCCAAAAACATTTATTAAACAAGACAATGAAACAGTTACAATTGGACCAGAAAAAATGATTACAGTACCGTACGTAAATTTGTTTTAAAAGAAAAAAAACAAAACAAAAAAGAAATTATAAATTATTTATCTAGGCCACGTCATTATTGTGTTGTTGAATCACCTGTTGTACGTAATGAAGCTGGAGAAGTTCAATATGATGTAAATGGTCAAGCTAAACTTGTTCATGCTGATTTAGATATTCGTCTTGCACAACCTGATCAATCACCATTTCCACTTTATCCTGGAGAAATTCTTCGTCAAGTATGAAACAAAAAAAAAACAAGTCGATATTTTCTCATATTATTATTATTATTATTTTTGATTTTTCAGCCAGTTACCCCTTTAAAAGTTGTACCAGCTAATTCAGCATTACGTTTAAAAGCTGTACTTGATTTTGATGATGAAATAACAAAAGAACAACGTCGTGCTGGTGATGAATGGTTATTTGAAGGACCAGCAACATATATTCCACGAAAAGAAGTTAGTGTAGAAGAACAAATTCGTGCAACTGTTATTGGTTCTAATCAAGCTATTCGTTTATGTGCAAAAAAAGAAATTATTGATCGTACAGGTCAACGACGTGTTACTGGTGAAGAATGGTTAGTGAAAAAAACTGGTGCTTATTTACCACTTGCATATGTAAATTAAATTATTATTTTTTTTTTTCGAGATATTTTATTTTATTTTATTAATCGAAATATTTTCTAGGAAACAGTTGTCACTGTTGAAAATGCACATGTTTTAACAGATAAAAAAGCTCTTCATTTACGTGCATTAAAAACTTTTACAGATGATTTTGGTAAAAAACGTATGAATGGTGAAGAATGGCTTGTTACACTTAATGATACTGAAACACATACACTTAGTGTTTATGAACAATTAGTTGCTGTTGTTGATGTAATAACACTTAATTCACGTCAATATTGTGTTATTCTTGATCCAGTTGCTAATGGAAAACCACAATTAGGAAAAAAGGTTTGTCATAATTAAATTTTATTTTATGAAATATGATCTAAAAGAAATATTGAGTTATTACAGAAAGAGATGATGATTAAATTGAGACATCGAGAATTTAAAAAGAGAAAAATCAAATATCTATTTTTGTGGTGTACGACAACCACAGTGGCTTAACCGATTGATTTATATCTCTAAATCAATAAGAAACAATCTTTGATTGATTAGCAATAGTCATTATATCGTTTTTTTTGTTTGTTTTTAGAAACTTATTGTTGGTGAAAAATCATTTTTTCTTCAACCAGGTGAAAAACTTGAAAATGGTATTCAAGATGTTTATATATTAGGTGAAGATGAAGGTGTTATTCTTAAATGTATTGAAGCATTTACTGATGAACAAGCTGGTACAGATCGAAATCCTGGTGATCGATGGATGATTCGTGGTCCAACGTAAGAGATTGATTTTTAATATCAAGAATTTTTATTTATTTATTTATTTTTATTATAGTGAATATATTCCTCCAACACAAGTTGAAGTTGTTACACGTCGAAAAGCAATGCCTTTAGATGAAAATGAAGGTATTTATGTACGTGATATAAAAACAGGTCGTGTACGAGCTGTTATTGGTGAAACTTATATGTTAACACAAGATGAAGAACTTTGGCAAAAAGAATTACCTAAACAAGTTGAAGATTTACTTACACGTGATCCATTAGCTGAACGAAATGTTCCAACACGTAATCAAGTATCAGATAAATCTCAACAACAACAACAAACAACAACAACTACACAAGCAACAAGTTCAAAATCAAGTACAACAAAACGTGATAAATCAAAATTAATTACTTATCGTGTACCACATAATGCTTGTGTACAAATATATGATTTTAAATCTAAAAAAGCACGTATTATTTTTGGTCCTGAACTTGTTATGCTTGGTCCTGATGAACATTTTACATTACTTTCATTGAGTGGTACTGTACCAAAAAAACCAAATCAAATTCAAACACTTTGTTTACTTCTTGGTCCAGATTTTTTTACTGATGTTATTGTTATTGAAACAGCTGATCATGCTCGTCTTTCACTTCAACTTTCATATAGTAAATTTATTTTTGAATTTTTAAAAATTTTTTTTATGTCCTTTTTTCATTTATTTAATTAGATTGGCATTTCGAAGTTAATGATATAAAAGATGAAAAAGAAGCTGCAAAACTTTTTTCAGTTCCTGATTTTGTTGGTGATGCAGCTAAAGCTATTGCATCACGTGTTCGTGGTGCTGTTGCTGGAACACAATTTGATGATTTTCATAAGAATTCCGCTCAAATTATTCGTGCATCTGTATTTGGTCTCGATGCTAATCAACGTATACGAGATCAATTTGTTTTTCCACAAAATAATCTCGTTATTACATCAATTGATATTCAAAGTGTTGAACCAGTTGATCAACGTACACGTGATGCACTTCAAAAGAGTGTTCAATTAGCTATTGAAGTAAGATAATAAATATTCAATTGATTATAAATAAATAAATAAAAAAACACGAATGAATTCTTTAGATAACAACAAATTCACAAGAAGCTGCAGCTAAACATGAAGCTTCACGTCGTGAACAAGAAGCTAAAGGTTTATTAGAACGTCAACGTATTAAAGATGAAGCTGAAGCTGAAGAAGTTCGAAGACAACTTCTTGACTTACAAGCTTTATCAGCTGCTGTTGAATCAACAGGTCAAGCTAAAGCTGAAGCACAAAGTCGTGCTGAATCAGCTCGAATTGAAGGAGAAGCTGCTGTTGATCAAGGTACAAAAAAAAAAAATATATATATATATATATATATATATTAAATGTCTAAAAAAAAAACATAAATTTTTTCTTTCTTTTGAATATAGCTCGTCTTAAATCTGAAGCAACACGAATTGAAGCTGAAGCTGAATTATCACGTTTAAAATTAGCACGTGAAGCTGAAATTAAATTTTTACGTGAACAAAATGAATTAGAAATAAATAAAAAATCTGAAATGTCAAGAATTGAAACAGATAAATTTAAATTACAAGTTGAATCAATTGGTCCATCAACAATACAAGCTATTGCTACATCTGGTCCCGATACACAAGTTAAACTTTTACAAGCACTTGGTCTTCAATCAATGTTAGTTACTGATGGTCGTACACCAATTAATCTTATGGGATTTGGACAAGGTCTTTTAGGTGGTTTAACTGGAAATACAAATAAAACATTACGATCATCAACAACAGCTTCAAACAATTATCATGTCGAAGACAATGAATAGATAAAAAAACATTCGAAAAATTAATTCGTCCTTTATTCATATGTGTGTTGGCGTTATATTTTTATATACACTTAGTTTGATTTCTTTTTAAAATACTTATGTAAGAATAATAAATATAATGAACAATTTTATATCAATTTAATTTTCTATTCTAAAGTTAAAAGTTTTATGAAGATGTCGATAAAATTATATGATAAATATTAAAAAAAAAAATTTCATAGGTAGATATAGGCAAGATGGTTCTAGGATCACGATCAATACTTTTTCATTGGGAACGATACTTTTTATAATCGTGTAAAACTTGAGAGGAACTTTATATTGTTTTGCTCATGTCGATTCATAGAAGTTCAAATCTGAAGTTTCCGTTGTTGCCTCCCACGACATAAGTGTAGTAGGCATTCTTTGTTGTTTCTTTTGTTTTTGCTAACAGCCATAGTTTACCGGTAGGAATTTTGTGAAGGATGATTTGAGTTAAATGACTTGGTTCTTGTCTTAATAGTCGTACGATTAAAGATGTGAAGCACAGAGATTTATTTTTTTGGTTTCGGTCTAGAAAAATGGATTTGTATCATATGTAAAAAAAATTCATGAATATTTGATTTTGTGGATTTAAACTGTAATCTTTAGTTTCGATTGGGACAATTTTTTTTTTCTCTCTATGTTTTTTGATATTTGTTTGCATCGGAACCGACGGGATGATATCTTATTTCGTAATTTAATGTCATCTTGATAGTACTAAAAATTTTTTTTTTCGTAGGTTAATGCATTTTACCTTGAATAAGGATAATAAAATTTTTATGTGACATATGTGTTTTTTGCACTTGACAATATTTCAATTTTTCCTTTATAAATACAAGGTCATTTGTTTTTCTTATTTTTGTTTACTAACTGCTTTTATGTTTTATGTTACCTGTCAATAGATAGTCATTTCGAATGATTATGCATTTATTTTCTTTGATTAAAAATAACGATTATAATTTTCTTTTACCTTGAAACTAATGCTATTTTCAAGTGCAAATTTAGTCAGTTTGAATTGCTTATTTTTTTTTTTGTCAAAGAATACTAATTCTTATGATATTTTATTGTTGATAATTATGATAAAAAAAAAATTTCTATACGTTATACAAATACATAAAACCAAATAAATGTGATAATAGAGTGTTCGGGTTTGTTTTTTAAAATCTGACTGCACTCAAGTCAATATTATTTTAATTTGTTTTATCGTACGTGAGTGCTTAATGTTGTTGTACAGTTGTTGATCCAACTAAATCAACAGCTGTATTAAAAAGATTAATTGGACTACGTCCATCCGTAATTAATGTTGATTTAATACCAAGAGCTTGAAGAAGTTTAACCTAAAAATAATGAAAGTTTTTTTTTATTAAACAAAAATAGAAAATTTACTTGATTATCTGGTCCACTAGTAGCAATAGCTTGAATTGTTTTTGGTCCAATAGCACTAACATGTTCTTTAAATTCGTTTATTTCAACTTCAGCTAATCGTTTAGCTTTATCAATTTCTAGATCAGCTGTCATTTTTGAATAATTTAATTCTAATTCACGTGCTTGTGTTAAACGATAAAGTTCAATATCAGCTTCGATTTTTGCTGCTTTAGAACGAAGTGTAGCTAATATGAAAAAAAAAAACAAAATTAATTTACGATGTAATAATAAATAATATTTATTTTTACCTTGTTCAACAGCAGATTCACCCTCAATTTTAGCAGCTTCAGCTCTTGATTGAGCTTCAGCACGTGATTGACCAGTTGATTCAACAGCTGATGAGTCAGCTTGAAGTTGTAATAACTTTCGACGTTCCTTTTCGGCTAAACAAAAACAAAAAAAAAACATCGTATAAAAAAAATTCTTTAAACAAGAAAAATAAATTTTACCTTCAGCTTCATCAGCAATCTTTTGTCTTTCTAAATGACCTTTTGCTTCTTGTTCTATTCTTGAAGCTGTATGTCTAAAAGAATATTTAAAAATAATTATTTATTTTATTATATTTCTATCAAATTATTTTCTTACTTTGCTTGAGCTTCTTGAGAATTTGTTGTAATCTAAAGAATTCATTTATATTAGTTATAATAAAATATCAATTGATTGATCTTCTTACTTCAATAGCTAATTGAACACTCTTTTGAAGTGCATCACGTGTTCGTTGATCAACTGGTTCAACACTTTGAATATCAATTGAAGTTAAAACTAAACTATTTTGTGGAAATAAAAGACGATTATTAACACGTTTATTTTCATCAAGACCAAATACAGATGCACGAATAATTTTTGCTGAATTCTTATGAAAATCATCAAATGAAATACCAGCAACAGCACCACGAATTTTTGCAGCAACAGCTTTACAAAAATCTCCAATAAAATCAGGAACAGAAAAAAGTTTTGCAACTTCTTTAATATCATTACGATCTTTAACCTTGAAGAAAAAAAGAAATTAAATATGTTAAAATCAAATAAAATCTTTTTATTTTATTTTCTTACGTCAAAATGCCAATTATATGAAAGTCTAAGTGAAAGACGAGCATGATCACTTGATTCAATAGTAACAATATCACTTGAAAATTCTGGTCCCATTAAAAGACATATTGCTCGAATTTTATTTGGTACTTTAGGTTTTTCACCAGATAAATTTAATACTGTAAATTGTTCATCTGGTCCAAGTATAACAAGTTCAGGACCAAAAACAATACGTGATTTTTTAGATTTAAAATCATATATTTGTACAGCAGCATTATGTGGTACACGATAATTAACAACTTTTGATTTATCTCTTGGTGGAATAACATATGATGTATTAGATTTATCTTCAAAATGTCTTGCATCTAATACAAGTAATTGTTCAACTTGTGTTGGTAAATCTTTTTCCCAAAGTTCTTCATTTTCAGTTAATAAATATGTACTACCAATAACTGAACGTATTTTACCAGTTTTAACATCACGAACATAAATTCCTTCATTAATATCTAATGGAATAGCTTTACGTCGTAGAACAACTTCTGCTTCAACAGCTGGTATATAATCTTTTGGACCTCGAACCATCCAACGATCACCAGGATTACGTAAAACTTTCTATTTGAATAGAAAAGAATTTTTTTTTTTTGTTTTTCGAAAAAAAATAATAAAACTTACTCCATCTTCTTTAAATGATTCTGTACAACGAAGAATAAGACCTTCATCTTCTTCAAGAACATATACATCTTGAATACCTTTAGCTAATTTTTCACCAGGTTGAAGAAAAAATGTTTTTTCACCCTGAAAAAAAAAAAGTTTCTTTGTTTTTTTCTATTTATATAAAATCTAATTTTATTTATACTTTAACAAGTTTTTTCCTTCCAAGTTGAGGTTTACCATCGGAATCAACTGGATCAAGAATAACACAATATTGACGAGAATTTAATACTGTTACTGTTACAACACCAACAACCTATGTGTAAATATTATTTTATTAAGTTTCTTTTTCTTTCTATTCGACAAAACAAACAAACAAACAAACAAACAAAAAAAGTTAACCTACTTCTTCATATACATCAGGGATATATGTTTCAGCATCATTTACATATACTAACCATTCTTCTCCATGAAGACGTCTACGTTTGAATGCATCAGTAAATGTACGTAATGCACGAACATGAAGAGCTTTCTGAAAACATAAATATATGATTATAATGATATCTTATAGATTAAAAAATATCATACTTTATCAGTAAGTACATAAGCTGTGACAGTCGAGACAACTTCTTCATAGGCTAATGGCAAATAGGAACCAACGGTTCGATTAAGCCATTCTTCACCAGTTTCTCGTTCGATACCATCTCGATCTGTCATTTCTTTTTTAGCACGTAAACGAACAGCTTCATTAGGTTTAAGAATAACAGCTTTAACTTGTTCTTCAACACTAACTTCTTTACGTGGAAAATATGTTCCTATTAAAAAATAAGATAAGATTTTGCAAATGATTATTACATATAGAATTATTTTATACCAGGTCCTTGAAAAAGAAATTCATCACCAGCTCGAATTTGTTCATCTTGATCATTAATAAAATCAAGAACAGCACGAAGACGTAAAGCACAATTAGGTTCAATAACTTTTAATGGTGTTACAGCTTGTTTAAGAATTTCTCCTGGATAAAGTGGAAATGGTTCTTGTGCAAAACGAATATCAACATCTGAATGAAGTAATTTAACTTGACCATTTCTATCTATAACAACTTTGCCATTTTTATCTCGAACAGCTGGATTTTCAATAACAGCATAATGACGTGGACTATATAGATTATAATATAGTAAAAAAAAATGAATAAATACTATAAAAATTATAAAAACTAATTTTAAACATACGGTATAATTAACATGCGTTCAGGTCCAAGTATAACTTTTTCATGATCTTGTTTAACAAAAGTTTTTGGACCTACTTCAAGTCGAGTTACATTTGTATTTTGATCAAGTACATGTAAATAATAGAAAGGAGGAATTCGGTATACTAAATATACAATTATAAAATTAAAAAAAACCTAAATAATAATCAATGATGTATCTTACCACCAGTAACTTTTGAATCGGCCATGGTTTTTTTTTTCTTGTTATTAAAAACGACGAATCTGTAAGAATAAGAAGTCCTTTTATGTATGCTAATATTCGATTAAAAAAAAAAAAGGTGCTCTATAATAGAGAGGGTTATATGAGACAAAAAAAAAAAACAACAATTTTCAACTCGATTGTGAAATGACATCAGTATTAGTTTATGTCAAACATTGCACGACTAACCTACAATAATAACCGAATGAGGTTGATTCATGTCGTAAATAAGAAGAAGAAAAAGAACAGAAGGGTTGAAGAGAGTGAATTAGAGAAAGAACGCAAGAGCCTTGAATGACACACCATATTACAACACAACAGTGAAAGTATAAAGATATAATAATTTCATGTAGTTCTGAAATATTTTTGCTTAAGAAATTTTCAAAGTGTATAGAGAAATATTTGTAATGATGAGTTGCTTCTTTCTTATGTAATAATCGATATCTGATTTCTAGACAAGAAAGAGATTCAGTAAACAAAGAATTTCAACATTTAAATTTCCTTATCATTGAATACGCATACTGAAATACACATGTTTACCAAAGACATAAATCGCGGATGTGCTTGAAAGGAAGACCTATATTTCGAGTTTTAGTTGATTCAAGAATTATACTGATGTACATGCATTCGCAACTAAACCATTGATTCCGATTAGAAAATACGGAAAAAAAACAGTACCGATTTCGTTTATAAAAAAGTATCTTTGAAACCAACGACCTAATAATAGTATACTAGATAACGGGTATAATAATTGTTTTCTAGAAATTTTTAAGTTATATTTCATTTTTCGAGATTGTTAATATCTATTATTTTAACAAATTATGAGAAAATTATGACTGTTACTCAACTGTATAATCGTTTCATTAATAAAGCATTATATTGTCTTGAAACTTTGTGCTAACATTGAGGTATATCTAATAATATATACAAAGATATTTTAACTTTATATCTTGTTCTTAGTGCATTTCTAATACTCCTTTTTTGGTGTTTATCGTATCTCTACAACGACATTTAATCAACTCAGTTGAAAATTTTTTTTGCTTTTACACGAAGTTAAAAAATAGTTTTACACGAAAGCTGAGAAATTTTATGAAAAAAGTCAAAGTTTGTTCAAAGAAAATTATTTTTTTCGGACAAGTAAATTTTTAAACAAGAAAAAAGAAATTTGACTTTATCTCGTGCTGTGATAGAATACTATAGAAGATGCATCGCCGAACAACTGCCGTAAGAAAAATCGACTTTTTTCGATAAAAACAATATTTTTAGATAGAAAATCGTCTTTTATGGCAAACATCTCGCTTTTAAGAAGGACATTACTTAAAGTCAGAGTTATTATAAAAGTGCTATCCCACCATGCCTTTTCTGAAAAAATGATTTTTCGACGACGCTCAATTTTTTCAGGGGTCTTAATCATAATTTTAGTTATTTTTGACTTCTCTTTCCATCTAATTGTAAAGAATACGCATAGTTTATCGTTGCTTCAATCGCAGACTGATCTCTCCGGCTTTAGGCTATGCAACACTTCGTGAGACTTCAAGACTGAAGCTTCTGCTGCTTTCTCCTCACCCGCAGCTAAAAGGTTAATCGAAGCAATAATCGTCGGTTTTTGTGAATAACTGTAGTTTTATACGGTTCAATATAGAAAGGTCTTCGAGAACCAGAAAAACAACTTCGCTGTACTTCACTTCTTAGTTCAATAGGGATTGCGTCGAAAACTTTATTTGAACGAACAAAAAACAAATGTTTCACAAAACTTATGATCGTTCTATAATCATTTTATAATATTGTGTAATAATTGTCACAATAGTTCTTCCACATTGTTCTATACGTCCTTCTTCATGTATAAATTCATGTTTTACTAAACATGTCAAATGTCGACTCAATCTATGATGATATTCTTTATGTATGATATAGCTGAAAGAATCTGCTTTGCTATTATCGTGATCTCTGGCTGTTGATGTATATTCCGACGATTTTCCGGCCTTTTGAAGATGTTTTCGAAATTTTCTGGGTAATCAAAAGGCACGATTTCCGTTTGTTAAAGCTCATCGTCATCTTATTTATAGTTTGCCTTTACCTGTTGCATCATTCTCTAGACTTTACTTGTGTTTGACTTTCATCGGGATACTCGCACACGTTCAAATAATGGCGCACATGAAGATGAAGATCTTCGAGAAGCACACAGACAGACATAAGGTTCATAGTATGATCGCGAAGAATGTTATCTACCACAGTCTAACAAGAATTTTTTTTGCGATGTTCACTGGCTCGGCTTGCAATACAGATTCCATCTT
>CAJNOL010001211.1:0-74687 GCA_905250125.1 Rotaria sordida | reverse complement strand
ATTGTCGATGTATAAATGGTGCCCTTGATTCAAATAATATTGCATTAGTTTCATTACAATTGATCCACTCAATCCCAGTTCAGATGCAATTTGACACTCTGTATTTGCTCCTGTGTAAACGATGAAGTCGAGGATAAATTTAGTTTCACAATCGACGAGCTCAAATAGTTTGATTCCAAATTGATGATGTTTAGATGGAATATATTGTTTGAATCCAACTCTTCCTTTCCATAGCATGAGACTTTCATCAATGCAGAGATTTTGTGTTGGATTGATACAATTTGAAAAATTCTCTTTGAATTGATCTATGATTGGCTTTATCTTCTCGAGACGGTTGTTGCCAGAAATCTCATTATTATTGACAAAGTGCAAGTAGTGTAGAATGTCTAGGTATCGATTCCTTGTAAAATACTGACCAAAAATAGGTGTAGGCAATAAAGGATCCGTGCTCCAATAGTCATGAATCGTATTTTTGCTGATAATCCAAGTAAGCATTGTAACCGCAAGAAATGCATATATTTCTACTGAGGTTACATCTTGCCAGTCAGACATGTGCTGTCGTTCATCCACTGGATTCTGAAAATAGTAGCGATTTGTTTCGTTGACTATACGCTGCATCATATTGTCATCAAAAAAAAGTTGAAAATAATCAAGTGGTGTTTTTCCAAGCAATAGAGTCGTATCTTCTATGCCAGGTTTACCGTTGAACTCGGGTATCATTGGTATAAATGTTCCGCATTGTCATTTACGTTCAGCTACATCTTCTTCATCACTAGAGTCAATAGATATAGAACTAAAATTTGATACGAGCTCATCTTCTGATGGTAAGTCCGACTGAGAATCATTCGTAATTTCGTTAATTTCATTCTCAGCCAAACGTCGTTTTTTTGAAGTGGCCATGTTGAAAATGTGTGAGATTATTGTTGAGCTGGATAGTTATTATCCAACAAAGAATGTTTTCTTTATTCGTTCTTTCTCTTATCTTTTGTTATTCGAACGGCATATATATATATATACGATGGGTTAGAAACTGAAAGAATTTACAAGATTTTGTAGAAGAGACAGAACTGACTAGAATTTTACACAAAGAGGATATATTAGAAAGTGTTAGAGAGAACGAAATATAATAGATACAAAGAAAAGAACGAAAAAAATTATTATACTGCAACACACTAGAATGACTGAAAATATGGATGAAATGTACCTCAGTAAAAATATCAACAGAAAGAAAAGAAAGAAAAAATATATCAGTATGATACCATGTAACTAACGATAAGAACCTTTTCTAAACGGTTAAAAAATATGCTACTGCCACTTTTATTCAATAAATATATTTGAACGCATATATGCGTTCCTGGGCGCCCAAGGGTTAAGTAATTTTTCTGAACATGATCAATTATAAGTAGTTATTTCTGAGACAGGATATCCTTCTTCAACTAACTGAATAGAAGGAATAAGTACTTCATTTAATGAAACTTTTCCTGAACCAAATAATTCAAGTGTATCTATAAAAGCAGAAACAGCACCTGGAACAGTAACTGAATTGATATTAGTAAATGAAATGCACTTTTCATCAGTTCCCATTTATCGAACTTTTTCCAAAGTTAAATTTTTTGGACTTCGTCCACCTCCGTTTAAAAACAAAACGAGCTCCTCTAATTTCACATGAACATTGTTCAATGACATTAGGAGCAGCTGCTACAGTAACAGCTGCATCTGCAGCATGACCATCTTTGCGTAAGATTTCTAAACCAGCTTGACAAGCTAATAGTTGACATGATGATAGGGTATGCGTGTGGGTGTCAATGAGATGGGTATGTGGTGGGCTTGGGCATGGGTATACAGAAAATGAATACTGACACACTTACCCACACCCTCCTTTTAGATCGTGTTTCACAAAACATATTTGAAGCATTTATTATATTTAACTATTCATAGCATTCAATGATCTCATATTTTATAACTTATTTATATCCATATAATATATTTTAGTTTCAACGCTACAATTAATTTCTATAATGATCAATAATCCGATATACTTAACAAAAAAAAATTACAAATAAATTCTTTCACATACATTATATAAGCTAAAGAAAAAGGATAATAATAATAATTCACAATAAAATGTCCCTAAAATAGTTTTGTTTAAATAAAAATTGCACAATGATGTATATATATATAATTTGAAAAAAAAATATTATGATGAAAGTTTTGTTGTTGAAGATAATGGCATTATCTTCACAAATGCAGTTTGTGATGTCAAATTTGTTAAATTAAGAGCTGTCATATATTGACGAGCATTAAATTCTGCACGTGCAATTAATTGTTGAATTTCATTATTACGATCTTTTTCTTCTCTAAAAAGAGAAAAAAACAAAAAAAAAAGAATATTACATCACAAATAAAATTTTCAATGGGGTCTTCGTTTAACTCTATCCGAATATTGATCAAAAGAATTTAATATAACTTCTATGTAAAAATATTTTATATTTTATTGAATACATCATTCATACAATAATATTATGAAGACCTTGTTATTACTAATAAGACTATTTTTATGCTTGAAGAATACCCTTTCAAAAAAAATGCTTTCAAAATAAAAGCATGCTTCAATTAGAAAATATATATATTACATTCGAGAGAATAAGACAGTAAACAGGACAATGTAAATACGATTGTCAAATTACTCAAAATAACTAATGAGATACATTGTGACATCTAGTTGTCTTTTCTTTTTTTGGCATTTATTATGAAAAATATATTGATAAATAGGTCATAACATACAAATAGAAAGTTGAAGGTCAAAGTCGGCAGCTCTCGACACAGAATTATATATAAATTTCAGAAATAATAAGACAATCAAGTCTATCTTATTAATAAAAAAAAAAAAAAAAAGAAATAATAAGAGAATTACTTTCGACCATATTGTGCTCGTTTTCTCATTTGATTCATAATATCTCGAAGATCTGTATTTTCTTCTTCGAGTATTTTTATTTGAACTTGTAATGATTCTTTCGAAGTTTTTTCTTCTATCAAACGTTGTTCAAATTCATCTATCTAAATAAAAATTAAGTTATTATATCATATATGAAATATTCTTTCTTTTTTTTCTATATCAAATATTTACTTTTAATTTTAATTCTTCAATCTGTTTTGATGAATCATTAACAACTTCCATTCTAAGAAGAAGAAAAAAATCATTTTATTAATTATAATGTTGTTTTTCTTTTACTGTCGAGTAATAATATTTTCGGATAGTTGATTTCGTCGAATACGATCTAATTCTTCTTCCAAATGGCAATTTCTATTAGAAATTAATATATACATATATATATATTAGCGTCCTATTTTAGATCCACTTAGGAAATTCTCGAATTAGAGACTAACAGAGGAATCGTCCAAGATGATACTTCACATATGAGATGAGACCCCAGTCATTACGTAGAACCTGTTGAGTTCTTCTCCATGCGCTGCCCTTATGGCCGGTATATTGAGTATGACAAAGGTAAAAAATCTAGTGTAACGGTCATAACTCCAAAAGGGTAGTGCATGAAGAAGAATTCTTCTAGTCAGAAAAGACCCTACACAATTACTGAGGTATGATCTTGGATGGTTCCCTCATTCTATATGAGGATGTTGATTCAGCCCAAAAAATGGTGGATAAAATTGAATCGTTGTTTATACCAAAACACGTTAATTGTGATTGTGGAACGAAGAGATCAAATACATTCATACCCTACTAGAGCCTATCGTCTCCAAAATTTTCGGACCTAAATTCCATCGGATTGAGTGCGGGACCAACTCGATAGACTAATATATGTAAAATGAATTGACATACTTGTTAACAATATCATTTAATCTTTTATATTCATTTGATATTCGTTCTTCAATTGATTGTCTTTGAAGAAGAACTTCTCGATTTTTATGTTGTGTATCTTGAATAATTTTTTCTTTTTCAAAAATAAGTTCTTTTTTATGTATTAATTCATTTTTAAGATGTTCAATATCATTTTGAAATTGTTCATTACGACATTGTACTTCATATCTTTCACGTTCTGTTTGTTCTCTATAAATAATCAAAATTTCCTTAATTAATTAATTAATTAATTAATTTTTCGAAATAAAACTTACAAACGAGCTTTAATTGTATTCAATTTATCTTTATATTTTGCTGTTACATTAACAACATTTTGTGAAAGATGTTCTGATTGAGCATTAATTTCTGACTAAAAACAAAAAAATAATCATGTTTAATTCATTGTCTCAATCTAGAGTATTATAGAAGATAAAAGAATAAGTGCAAAAAAAACAAAGATGTGCTTATAGATAATTTATCGAAGAATTTAATTAGTGAATAGAGAAAAACAAAACAAGAAGAAGGAAATAAATCATAGATGAATACCAATTTTTTCCGTAGCTAGTCGAATCATAGAAATAATATTGTGCGTGATATGGAATGGAATGACATTTTTTTTTTTTTGTTTTTAGTTTTATTTACCTTTTCTTTTTCTAATTGTTCACAACGACGTGATGTTTGTTCAAGTGCAATTTGTAGATGTTCTAATTGATGTGTAGCTGCATGAATACGTTCACATACATCTTCATATTTGATTTTTAAAATTTTAAATTCATTTTCAATTTGATCAGCACGTTGACGTTCTTGTTCCAAATTAATATTTAAATTTGTTTCAAGCTAAAATTATTAAATAGTTTTAATTAATATGTACATACCTTTTCTTTTTGTTTTTTTTTAATAAGGAGATTAATCTACTGATCTTAACATGTCTCATATAGGATTAAATATTGAATTTATAAATCTGTCCGTGAGACGTAAGTTTAGTTTAATTCGCTATAGATGACATTTACCTTGTTTTTGGTTATTTACGTTTTACTTAATCGAAATGTCGATCTTTTAAAAGGATTAAAACATTTGAATACTTTCAAACATTATTAGTTTTATGATTTTGTGTCACATACAAAAAAAATTTTGAGAATTCAATGCATATAAAAATTATTTTACAAATTACAATAAAACCTCTCTAAATGAGCATTTTCTTATAATGAATAGTAGACGCCTATCATAGATGTCCATCGCGACTGAGAATCTGGCACTATCGCACTGCTTATCTATAGTATAAAACTGGGAGTTTTGCTCTATTGATTTATAAGAAAAGATTTTTTTGGTCCGAAAAAAATAATTATTCGTTTTTTGAAAAGATGCCTTTAAATACAGTTGGCCGACACCTTTTTTCAAAAATAAAGACATATTTGAAAGCAGGGTGAAAAATTGCATCGAGTGACATGCAATTTTTAAACTAATAAGTTTTTTCACACAATTTTTTTCGTCAAACTTATTTTTGCGTACAAGAAGCTAATATTTCTATGAAAAGAACTCATTTTTGACAGAAAATAAATCATGTCCATATACTCAACAGAAATTGCTATGAGCAATAACACCACCACTATAATGTTAACAACATCTGTTCTATCACTTGGGTGCAGAATAAGAAATAAATGATATTACGGTAAAACAATCATGAAACACATTGAAAAAGGGAACGGACTAATCGTACATAATAAAAAGAATCAGTCTTTCTTTTTTCTTTTATTACATACGAATTTTATAGGAGGAGATAATAGTCAACAAGCCTCGAAATCGAGTCACTTTTTTTATGGCCCACCCCGAAAGAAACTTCGTTTCCAAAGATTTTTTTTCGCAATAGACAGCTATTTCATATTTTTTGGCTTTCATAAAAAGCGATGACCAACCGGGAGGAAGGGTAGCGTAAAGAAGCAAGTTATGCCAAAAAAAGACAAAATCATCGGGGCGAGCGACTTGTTTCGAGGCCTGATAGTCAAGCAATCGTATTACTTGCACAAAGACAAACAATTTAGTGTATCGATCAGATGCGAGAACAGAATTCTTTTTTCCGTCTTATTGCAACAGATACCATCAAAAATCCAATGTCATTATTTTAATCGGGAATTTTAGTCATCAATAAGTCTTATGACTAGACACCTGCGAGTCCGGATCCAACCTTTTATTTTTTTGTTGGGCTCGGTTAGACATTTTTCTGGATCCGCTGATCTCCAGATGAGAAATCCAGCAACAAGATATAAATATTCATTCTCGGTGTATGATAAGAACCATACGACCTTTTTAGAGATAAAATTTCAGGTCGAAATGACAATTTTGCCTTTCTAAACTCGGTAAAAGAAAAAATTGTTAGTGTAATCCCTGCGAGATTAAAATGTGAAACATGATATAGCTACTGTTACTAATCACAGATAGATTGTTTTATTCAATCTATATTGTGGCATATTTCTTCACCATACTTTTTCTTCCCACATATGCAATAATGTATTCTATTGAAAAAAAAACTAATAAATTTATGGGTATATATCCATCTTGAAGAAGATTTTGTAGTTCTCTTGTAACGTATTATGAACTATAAGTTTTGAATTTTGTCTATGTTGTGTATGATTGAAACAAATTAAAAAAAAAAAGAATAACTTCAAGAAATTTTTGTATATTTATTTACTTTTTCTTTTTCATGTAATTGAGATTGAAGTGTATTTGCATGTTCAACTAATTCATTATAACGTTCACGTAGATGTAATAATTCATGTTCAAGTTCAAGATTTTTTTTCTATAATTAAATAAAAAAAAAAAAAATATATATATGTATTATAAATAGATTCAAAAAAAAACTTATTAATCATACTTCAATACTTGATTCTTCTTGTTGATTTCTATTTCTGTAAGAAATGAAAAAAATTTCATAGAAGAAAATAATAATTTTGTTTTTTTAGTCGATACTTTAGTATTTGATTTTCATTCGATAATTTAATAAGATTTTGTTGATTAATTTCATCTAATCGTTGACTACATGTTATAATATGTTTACGTAAAATATCACATTTTAATTTAAGATTTTCCATATGAAATTTAATTGTTTCATCGGAATTTTCAAACTAAAATTTCAAACATAAATAATGTTACTAATACAAAAAAAAGTAAATTTACTGTTTGTTCAAGTTGAATAGTTTTTTTTTCTGTAATTTCAAGTTCTTGACGAACAAGATCTATTTCACGTTCAAGTGAACGTTGTTCAATAATAGCAAATAATTGTATTTGTTCAATATTTGATATATTCTGTGATTTTTCCATCTAATTACAAAAATTAAATTTTGTTTTCTTTTTTTATTTCAATACTTACTAAATATTTTAAAAGATCGTTTTCTTCTTGTTGTGATACTGATTTTAATCTAAGTTCAAGTAATTTCATTTCTGTTTGTTGCATATTTTCAAAAGCTGTTTGAAGTATAGATATGAATGATGATGATGTTGTTGTTGTTGATATTGTTTTTTGTTGATCAAGTTTTTGATTAATAAATGTAACTATATTGTCAAGTTTAGAACGAAATGTTTCAATTTCATGTTGTAATTCAATATTTCGTTCCATAAATTTTTTTGATAATTCTTCACCTCCTAAAGATCATAGAAATTAAATTTATTTTCAATTATTGAGATATTAATAGATCATTTCAATTTTTTATAATTAGAATATTAAGATGATTCGACTTATGAAGGAAATCTTCCAGGTATATACATATACTCTTCGTCGAAAGTACTTTTTGACCACATAGGGCACTTCAAAAGTGAGGATGAGGGCAAAATGGAATTGACCTCTTCTTGCTGAACAAGCCTATATAAGAATTAAACGATTCGCAATAGTCTAAAGCATCCTACGAGTCTTTTGACGAAATGCTTTTCGACGAAAACGATTACAACCGAACTATGACATTGACTTAAAAGCGAGTCGTATATTATAAAAATAGTCAAGAAGTTAAGTAGACGATTATTTTTATTGAATTGTTCATTATGTAAGACATTTTGTATTGTCATTAAATGTGATCTAGTTTATTGAGAATTTTATTTCGTTGCTTTTATTCTGAGAAATTTACTGATGTAGATTAGATCTTTGTCATAGTTAACTTTTGACACAACATATTAAATACGATCTGACCTGATCAACATGATCGAATTTTAATTTCCTATATATTGTTTTTTCCTCTTTTAGTTTAAGTAATTATCAATTTCTAAAGCATGTCAAGGTCAAATACATTGATATTTTACATTACAAGGTCAAAATTCTCACAAATAAAAACATAACACAATGCAAACATTTTATATAATCAGTCACATTTTGTAATTTTTCAAGTTAATAAAGAGAAAGAAACGAAAAAAAACAATAATAGTGTAAGAAAGAAAAAATAGTCACAAAAAACATATTGCTCACTTTCTCAGTGTATTGTAAATATTTATTATTGATATTCTTTTGAATAATATAAAATCGAACAGTAAGAATCTCGACATATAATTGAATAGAAAAACAAAATATTTTGTTTAATCATCACGGTTGAATGGATATGATGCTATAACTATGTACATCAAAGGTATTTACATTTTGAACTTTATTTAGGAATTCGTTTCGATTCGACGAATTCTAATGAGGATCTCCTTGACTCTGCATCAGACCGACCTTATGTCTATTGCTTTAGTTGGATGCCTAAATCGATGATTACTTCTGAAGCTTATTGAAACAACCGTGGCTATGATAGCCGAAAGATTCGTTTATTTTGTATGATGAGATATATAAAAGTATATTCATACCTTGGTTATAGTTTAGATTTAGATAAGACTTGGAATTTTTCATTATAATATGCTTACTGTCTTCTCAATTACATATGAAATTTATTTGTAGAATGACGAAGGTTTTATAGAAAAGAAAACATAAAATATATTCGTTATTTTTCTACAAATAAGAATATTGGCATTTGTTATTCTTTAATTATTTTACTTTTATAATAAATTTGTTTCGAAATAAGATGTATATATATATATATATATATTATTTACCTGACGAATAATTTTTTTCATTATTAATAGAATTTTTTATTTGATTTGTTTGTGTACATGTTTGATCAATAATATGAATAAGTCGATTTATTTGTTCATTTTTTTCTTCAACAATTCTATCTAATTGTCGTCGAAATTCATTATCAAGAAAATGATTTTGATTTTCAAGCATAATAGTTTTTTCACGAAGATAATGTACATCACGATTAGCATAATTTATTATTTCACGTATTTGCTATAAAAAGAAAAACAAAAAAAAAAGACGACAAAAGAGATTAATTATGATATATCAAAACGTTTTAATTTTAAGATCATTATTCAAATGTAATCGATCTACTATGTATACTGCATGGGAACGATACCTTAGAAATGTTGAAAGAATGCAATAATAAAATGTAGAATACATATGTAAGAAATTAAATCTCATTCCCACACACATACTTCAGAAAGATACTAAAAAAAAATATTAATTATCATTTTGAATATATAAAAATACACCTATTTTAAGAAAATATATTCCTATTTCAATTATACATTTTATAATGAACTGAAATATTTGCCATTTTCTATAGAACGAAAAAAAAAACAATCTGAATTTAACATCTTTTAGAAGTTGTATTGAATAAAAAGTGGTCTACATTGCTTAGTATTCACAAAGTCGAATGTGTATTAACTGGAATTATTTTCAAATCATAATCATAAATATTTAATTGTTCATTTTTCTGTTAATAAATAATTATAAAAATAGAAACAAACCTTTAATCCTGCTGAAAAATCTTTATCATCTAGATTAAGATCTTGTAATAAATATCTAAAACGTTGTAAAATTGAAATCATTGTTTGTCCTTTTAACCATAATTTCATAATAATTTCACGTTCTTGTCCTTCATGTAAATGATAATCACGTTTAATTGTATTCATAACATCTTGATAAGAAAGAAGATTCTACAAATAATATTAAAATCTATTTAGAAAAACCAAAAAAAAAAAACTCAATTATTTTCAAAATAATTTATACTCTTAAATTAATAGATGCTGTATGAGCAACAATTTGACTTGTTTCTGATGAACGATTTGATCGTGAATCTTCATTTAATTGAGGTTCTATTGGATTTTGTTGAGTAGAATTTTCGATCATATTTTTATTTTGAATATTTATTTTTAATTCTTTATAATGTTCATTAATATTCTATATAAAAATAATAAATTGTTTTTTTTTTCATATAAATGAAATTTTTACTCTTTCATACTTCTTGTGATGATGAATGTTCGTTGACAAAAAGTTTTTCTGTGGTTTGATTAATTTCAGTTATTTTATCTGTTTGTTTTATTAATTCAATATCTTGATCATGATTATTAAAAACCTCAAAGAAAATAAATATTACCACCAACCTTGACAATCACGAACATCTTACTTCATGCATTCTTTTACTTTTTTTCTTCCCTAGACAAATCACAACAATAAAAGAAATGATGTGTGTATATACAAACACCGACTATATGCAAATAAAAAATCGAAACACACAGGCACACACGAAAAAAAAAAATGAAAGAAATAAAAATTCATGTACCTTTTATTGATTTTGTTCGTTTGAATATGTTGAAACTAAAATGAAGCAAATTACTATGTAATTAACGTCCGAAGGAAACACTTTAGATAAACTCTCGATTGGCTTCTTCATATCAAAACATACAATATGCATTAACCGAGAATTTTGAATCGATATAAACGGTCTCTTTTTATATAACCTCATATTTTCTTTTAGAATGATACTAAAAGAAAACAACAAGATGCATTATCCATTTAGACATTTTTTCTATGAAGAAGAAGAAAAAAAAATGACAATATATTATTCAAATGAAGGGTTGCTCGTCGATATTATACAGACACCGAAGTAGATGATAAGAAAAAACAACAATATGCATAAGAATAGAAATAGTATGCAGACACTTAGAAATGTAATCATTTAAAAGATTATGTAATCTTTTTTAAATAAGAAATTGAATTCTTAAGTGAAATTTTTTTTTCTTGATGCTTTCTTAAGTAAAATTTATTAAAATATGCAAAAATAGAGAGAGAGAGAGACGATCAACGTTCGAAAAGAGTTAAAAGGTGATACTATTCATTCATAAGATATTTTCAATATTATTTGATCATATCTTATATGAATTAATAAATATATTAATTTATCTTGATCAATTAAATGATATTTATAAAAAGACATATTTAATCGATTTAAACATTAATTCATAGATAAAATTCTATGTGTTGAAAGATATGTCATAGAAAGTTTATAATTTATCACAATACAAATAACTCTTTATCATCACCTTTATATGTTAGTTGTCTTATCAAAATGATGAAGGATAAAATTGTCAATTTTTATTCATCATAATCATAATTATTCTTTGAAGACAATATATGAAAAATGTCGAATTTTGTTTTTTTTATACATGGAATTAAATTATTTGATTACATCTTTTTTTTTTTGTGCGCCTTGGTAATGACAATGAAATCTTCTCAATATTTTTTAAATCACCTTGATATATGAACGATGTATAGTTTTTCAGATGTAATCAAAGACGATATTCATCTTCAATAGATTTTAATCATATGTAATTGATCATGTCGTTTGCATTTGAAGTATTAAAAATGTTCGCTATTTGCTGAATTCCGATTGGAGACTTTTCGATGACTAAATGTTTTAATATTCATATGTTGTTCACATCAAGGATCATTGTCAATATTTAATTATTCATCTTTAAAAATGTGATTTCATTCAAAAACTGCAGCATGTAATAAATAGAGCCCATCGGGCCCAAAATTTTCGGATCCAACGAATTTTAGTGATTTACTGATCACGAATTCGATTTTGTTCATGTTCACTAAAGTATTAGAACATCATTAGTTCGACAAAACACTTTTCCTACAATCAAAATCTAAGTCTTGAAATATCAATCAGTTTTTATAGTTTACTCATCAGAGATATGCACTACACGCGCAAAGACTGCCACACTACGACAGGAAATTTGAAGCATGGCGACTAGGTGATCACACCTTTATCATGTGAGTTGTTAATCTCAAGTGCTAGAAAATTTTTAACAATGAATGTACATTAAATGCTGAAAAGTTTTAAGAGAAGAGATTTAATTATTAATAAGTTCATTCTTTCTAAGATATTCTTTAGTTTATTACCTGTAAGACTTTGATCTGAGAATGTGATATGTGTAGATTTGTAGAGGAAGTTTTTCTCTATAAATCTACACATATCCGTTTTTGAGATCAAGAAATACTACGAAACTTTTATAAATAAATTCGTAATTTTATTTGACTTTATTTATTAGTTTTTATTAATCCCCAATAAGATTTTGATATCAAAAGAAAGAATTTAAAAAAACAATGCATTTAGTAGTTAGGCAAAAAAAACTAAAACAGATCACAATTAACTATTATCTTGTAGAAAGAAAAAAATAATAAGTTTTTTTTTTTTATGATTTTTCTGATGAACGATGACCATGAACAGTTGTTCTTGCACGATCATCATAAGAACTTTTCATTTGTTGATTCATCATTTTTTGACCTTGATATTTTGAAATAACTTGTAATAATTGTGGACAATTTTGTTTTGATGCTAGATCAGTAACACTTTCCTTTTTATCATTTACCCATGTTATATCACCTCCATGTCTTTAAATGAAAAAAAGAAAAATTTCAATTTATTTATTTTTTTCATCAAATAACAAACTTACTTAAGAAGAATTCCTAATGGTTCAATACCATCAACTCCTAATAAACAACATTCATGTAATGCTGTATTACCTCGTCTACAAAAAAAAAAAAAACGAAAGAAAATCGATATTTTTCTCTAATAGAATAATTTTATTTCGATTGTTATAAAGATGAAAGAGTTGCAAAAACTTCACTATAGAACTTACGGTCCTTTTTTATCTAATTTAGCTTTTCCATCTTTGATAAGTGTTTCTAAACATTCATAATGTCCATTACGTACAGCCAATTGTAGAGCAGTATAATTATCTTTATTTATAACATTTGGATTAGCCTTTTCTTTTATTAATCGTTGAACTTCTTCGAATACATTTATTCGATGCGATGATTTTTTATTATAATCACTACTTTTTTTCTCAAGTAATCGAATTAAGGCATGATTTGGCTATTATAAAATATAATCAATAAACAAAAAAAAACAAATAAATAAAATATTTTATTCTTACACTATCAGTATGAGTAATTGTATTAGCTGATTGTGGTCGTTTTTTAGTACGATGCTTTATTTTTGGTCGTTGTAGTTTTTCTCTAGGATATTCATCTATACACAAAAGTAAAAAAATGAAAATTTCGCTTGTGCTTCTTTTGTTAATAAGAATGCTTTCCAAAAAAAAAAACAAAAGCCTACCATCAGAATTAATTATACTTGAAAATGGTGAACTTCGTCCACTAGTCATTCGATAATATTCATTTGTTTCATCAATAAAGAATGGTGATTGAGAAAGATTTTGTGGTTTTTGAAATACTGCTTGAACTGTTACTTGATATTCATTTTCATGTACAGTTGCATAAATCATTTTACCCATACGAGGTTCACCTAAAAGATAATTCATGAGTTTCTAATATTAATATTTGAGATATATATAGAAAATCTATACTTCGAAAAAAACAAGAAATGTCAACGGTTATTTTCTTTTTGAATACCTTTGAATCGAAACGAAGAAGAGATATGTGGTTTTCACCATCCAGATCATCGAAATCTGATTGATCAACTATTGACCAACTAGGTGAGCTCTTAGCGAAGATTTTTGAAAACGAGATTCCGAAGCTATTATTCATTATATTTTTATGTCCAATCGATAGCAACAAATTTTCTCTTTAGATCTACATAAACAACAACTTCGTAGCCGGTTTTCATTTAAGAGTTAAAATGCTTTTCCCAAGACTTCCGTTTTCAGCGAATTGACCTTGGAATGGTCTAAAAGAGCTTCATACAGGGATAATTCATCGGTTGTAATCCTATTCGTCGAAAAGCATTTCATCAAAAGACTCGTAGGACACTTTAGACTGTTGCGAGCCGTTTAATTCTTATATAGGCTTGTTCAGCATGAAGAGATCAACTCATTTTGCCCTCACCCTCACCTTCGTAGCGCCCTCTGTGGTCAAAAAGTACTTTCGACGAAGTATATTTCAGCGAAGAGCATATATACGTAAATTGATGTATTTTTGAAACGTCTCCCTAAAATAGCTGTCGCCAACGCGACAGTATTATAAAAATCTCTTCCGCGCCGCGACGCTATGAATATCTCTGCTTCCAAGATCGATTAGCTGAAGTTGAAGATTCTCAGAAAAATCCTTGAATAGAAAAAGCTACGAAATTGTAATTTACGTAGATCAAAAGAGAAGACATCTTTGTATCGATTGACTATATTGTACGTCAAAATTTCGTTTTCAAACTCGTCGCTAAAAACTCACCTGATTAGTTAATTGCTGACTAGGCATCAGAGATTTGATGACGGGGCTGTCGCCAAGATGGTCATCTCTGCTAGAAATGCAACGAACCTGAACTTCAGTTCAGATTGAACCGTTTGGGAATTATCCAACAAGTTCAGCGCTAGTCAAAAATTTAGATAGTTGTTTAAGCTGTTCATGAAGCCGATAGACGATTATGAAAGTACCTTTAGATATTTCCGAACATGATTAACACTTGTTTTTTTTGTTAGAAGATCTGCTAAATTTTGACTAACTTCGAGAGTTCCGAATGTTCTCTTTTGAATGATGAAAACTTCAATTCCTATCAAAAATTATTTGAAATTTTACCAATCAATGATTGAAAATCAGGTCGGTTAACTGCATAAGTTTTTAAATGAGCACAAATATGATCTAATTGTTGTCGCCAATATCCTTTTCCTGGACTTGTAGATGTTAATACTGGACGATGTTCTTTAGTTTCTTGTTCAGCTAATAATTGTTTATTTTGTGTTATTATAAGTTCAATATCTTTTGCACTTGGATAATAAATTCCATATGTTTGTGTAGCAGCTTCATTTTTTGTTATTGAATATGGTTGACGATTATGAGTCAATGTTGTATTTGCATTAAGCCATACTGGACTAGCCGAATTACGTGTTAGAGTCTATATATATAAAAACAAAACAAACATCAATATTTTTATCTTTTTTTTTTTTATTTATTTAATTTAACTTACACTAGCAATCATCGAAGAAGATGGTATATTTAAATCATTTCTAAGACGTGTATCCATAACACGTAATGGTGGTTCAATAACACATCCACATGTTGAACAAAATTTTGCAGATGGATCATTATTAGTATGACATTTCGTACATTGTATTGGTATAGATGCATGTTCTGGACATGCACCACACCAATCACAAAAACGTGCATCAGGATTATTTAAACGAAAACATTTTGAACATGTCATCATTATTGTATCAGTTTGTTTTGGTAATGTTGGAACTGAAACTGTAGTTCGTTTTTCCTATTGAAATATAAATAATGAATAAATAAATAAATAAGATTTTTTTTGTTTTTTACTGGTGGTGTCAATGTTGGCATTAATACACTTTCACAAATATAACATGTTCGTAAATGTTTTGGATTTGCTGATTTACATTGAGGACATAAAATTCTTGTCTAAAGAAAAATTTTAAGTTTTGATTAATTTGAAAAATATTTTTGTTTTCTTAAAACCTGATTTTGAGTAGTTGAACGATTTTGCGGTTCTTTTGATGCTGGTGTTTCACAAACAACACATACATTAGAATTAAATGGAATTGTAGATTTACAATTTGTACATATGTTAGTCTAATTAAAGAAAAAAGAAGAGAAATACAAACTTAGAATATCGGATAAGATGATGACCGTTCATTTGACAAAACCATTTTGTAGAGCAACTCGTGACGCATTGAATGGTATATGGGGAAATTACATTTTTATATAGCAATTGTGGATGATATGACCAAATATTAGGACTCAGTTTGTCTCCAAATCAACCTATATCAAATTTTATTTTCAATTGTGTATAGTAAATAATAGTCACAATAGCTCTCTTCATACCCAAAATTCCTAGCATCTGTATTTCTTAACTTTTATGATGTTTTATACTGTTCGATACTGTTACTGCAGTCAAAGACGACTAACCATGCAACTTTCTTCAAGCTCTGTAAGTATTTATTCTCTGAATTGATAAGCATCATGGTCAAATCGGTTAATCAATGCCTAAAAAAGCCAAGTTTTCGATTCCTAACAGTAGAAAAGTATATGATTACAAAGATTAGTTTTTATTTTATTTTATTCTTTACGACTTAAGATTGTGAGTAGCCGGATTTTATTAGAATATGGAGCTCTATTAGATTGTATATATGTTTGTTCTCTCATAAGAATTAAAAATTTTTGTATGTCTCCGCCCAAGGATCTGAAGGCGAAAACTTTTTTTAACCATTTTTGAAAGATCCATATGTGTCAAATGATAGGGCATAATAAACTTATTATTAATAAATAGAAATTTTTTCACTAAAAAAGTATTGATCGGAAAACTCATATACTTTTCTGTCCATAGGAATCGAAGAATTGACCTTTTTTAGAGATTGATTGACCGATTGGGCTATATTCTCAGTGGCAGTATCGAACAATTTAAAATGAAAACTACAGAAGCTAAGAAAAATGCTGAGGTTTTGGATACAAAGAAAACTATTGTAAGTATTATTAAATATACACAATTGAAGATCAGACAAAACTCTATTGAAAACAAAATTTGATATAGTTTAACTTGAAGACATACTAAGTCCTAATATGTTTCCATATCATCTACCATTGCTATAATAATCCTTAATTGGTATATAGCTTCTCTGAACATTAAAACTTGATCAAAAAAAATAATTTCCTATATACCGTTCAATGCAGTACGAGTGGCTCTACAAAATGATATAAGTGCCTTTTCAAATGAAAGATAGCCATCTTATCTGACAGAGTCCTTTTTAATTACTGGATAATTATTTGGTGGATTGTGAGTTAGTTTTTGCCAAGGTAGACCACATTCTGTACAAAATCGTGTATATGAATCATTTGTTTTTGGTGCAAAACAATGAGCACATCTAGAGAAAATAAATAATAAAATTAGAATATTTTCTTTTTTCTTTAGATAAACCTTATAACATTTGTTTCTGGTTGAGAATTTGAAAGTGTATAATTAGATGGATTTTCTTGTACTAATGAATCAATTGTTGAACGACGCATTGATTCTATATAGAAATTTGATTAATAATAAATAAAATTTCTTTTCTTTTTTTTTGTTTTTTTTGATACCAGATAATCTTTGCTGCATTTGTTCATTTTCATTTTGAATTTTTCTCATTAATTCCTATTGAATAAAATTATAGAATTAATGAATAAATACTTGATTGTATTATTACACTAACGAAGAAAGTGTTTTAACTGATTAATCGTTTTTGATTTGAAACTATTTGCTGCATGTAGACTCAAATGAGCTATGAATACGTCGAAAAGAGTTCGGGCACTTAACTGATTGTTGTCGAGATATTGTATTTTTACGGTAGTTTCTCTTAGGAACACTTGTTTTCTAATTTCGACTTGAAACTTTCACAAAAGACTGGGGTCACTGAGAATAGTCTATGGTGAAACTTTTAAATCTTTCCGTTGTTACTATCTCAAGATCCAGGTATGATAAAATAATCTATTGTCGCTAAGATGTGTGTCGGTACAAAGCTTCAAGTTGAAATTGGAAAACGAATTTTTCTAATGTTTCTGAAGGGAATCATGGTATAGATTTTTAAAAAAATCGTAAAAATGCAGTAACTCAGCAACAATAAACTATGGGTTCGAATTCAAAAGTGACTAACCAGTTGCAGGGCTTCCATCGTAAGCTTCAAGTTTTTTATATTGATCAACTTCTACAATAAATCGTTGCACAATGCCTCGTTGATAACTTGAAAAAATCTAGATACTGAAATTATTATAGGTTTTATAGTTTACAGGATAGATATTATATAGATCTAAGATGTTCCGTGTTGTACATTTGTTCACACTGCTACCGGTTGAAGAACAACAATCAGTATAAAAGTATGAACTTCATTTTTTATATTTCAGCATTTTAATATATTTTGTAAATTGGAAGAAAATTGATATATAAAAAACTAAATCAATACCATAATATTAGCAGGAGTGTCCTTAGTGGAGATGTCCAAGGAGTAACCACCCAGTCTCGAAAAATCTTCGCTTTCCTCTAGCAGACATTCAGGATTTTATTGCTCGCCGGGTAAACTTTAGCGAAAATCTTTCAATTGGCTTCCTGTATCATTGACTATCTCCAAAGCTGATGACCTTGGAATACTTCTGACTATCGATTTTTTTAATGCAATCGAAGATAAATATCCTTGCAAATTATACTGAAAATTAACACATATTCAAATTGAAAAATTTGGCATTTAATTAAATTTTAACACCTTTACTAATCATTCACAGTGGCACTCAAACTTGCTCATATATCCAATAGATGACTTTGCTTTCCTAATATCTTGAGAAATATTGCAATACATTGAGGTGCGTTTTTCGCACAATCGAGTTCATCTGTCATAGATTATTTGCATGAAATATAACTTCTTTGTAGCGTAAACTTCCTATGCTATATAAACAAATACTAATAACGATATCTTTTCACTTCATTGAAATTGATTGTACACTTCATATAAAAATAAACAACAATTTTACAATAAAAAATTTCCTGCCTTTCGGTTTCAAATAGAAAAATTATTCATATACGTATCGTTACTGTAAAATTTCAATTCAATAGTAATAAATAAAATAAAAGATTCCTCTCGGACATATTTATTCTCTCTCATTCGAAATCATGTACCTTTCGTTCTTGTTGTAATTCAGATAAATATCGATTTTCATATTCATCTGATGGTGCATGATCCGCTGGAACAATTTTAACATCAAATACTTTTGTCACTATAACACTTTCTCGTATTCCATTACTAAAAATAGATTTTTGAAAAAAGAAATGAAAATTTTAAAATTTATTTCTTCTTCAATATCTTACCGTGATACAGCTATAGCTTTAACTGTTACTTTGCCTGTATTAGCTATTTCTCTTGGAATATAAAATGGTTTTTTATATTGTATAGTCGAACGTCGTGTTGTTAATGTTATAAATGCATCTGGTTTAGAACCATCTAATGTATAATAAATATCTACATCATTTGTATCACTACGTATTTCAATCAATGTATTTGTATCAATTGAAAATTTTTGTGTATATCCAACACGTAATGGAATTATAGACGGAGCAGATATTGAACCAGCAGTCATTTTGTTTGACAATTCAAAACAAATTACATTGACATGATGAAACCATATGAAAAGTTTTTATATCAACGGTTGTCAAGTAATACAAAACTAAAGATATGATTGGTTAGTTATTTTATCCAATCGAGAATAAAAAAAAAAAAGAAATAGACAATAAATCGAATAAAAAAAATAAATCTCATTTATTATAATTGTATGTAGATAGATATATATATCAAAAAACAAAATAAAACGAAAAAAATTATTATGGTATTTATACGTGATTTAAAACGTGAATTTTTTGAATTTATTTCTAAACAACAACGTCGTTTACTTGTCTTTGTTCATCTTGATGTTGATAGTTTATGTGCTTGGAAAATATTTCAACATTTATTACAATGTGAACATATAACATATACATGTTTACCAGTTTTATATAAATATGATTTAGAAAATGGACATATACAACATATTAATAGTGGAATTAAATCAATTGTATTTATTAATTGTGGTTCAACACTTGATTTATATGATTTTTTATCACTTGATTCAATTGAACAAAATAATAATAATAATAATAATGATGAAAATAATTTAACATTATTTGTCTTAGATAGTTTACGTTCAATTGAACATCGTAATGTTTATGATGCTAAACAAATTCGTATACTTATTTTACCAAATAAAATTGATATAGAAAAAAAACGTGTACCACAATATGAAGAATTATTTCATGAAATATACGATGATGATGCGAATGATAATGATGATAGTCAAAGTGATAATGATGATGATGATGATGAAAATAGTACAAATATAAGAATTGAAAGTACAGAAGCACGAGAAAAAAGACTTAAACGACAATGGTTAAAAAGACGTGATAAAGCTTTAGCTAATTATTATAAATATCGAACACATTCATATTCATCAGCATTAATTATGTTTGAGTTAGCTTATTTATTATCAAAAGATACAAATGAACAATTATGGTATGAATAAATAAGATATATATATATATATTCTAAGTGGTAAATCAATTGTGAGACGAGAGCCCATTGGATTTAAAATTTTTGGACCCGATAGAATCGTACTTCGAAATTTTCTAATAGAAATTAGACAATCGTCCCGAAAATACAGGACACTTTTTTTGGCGCATTCTACACATTTCTCAGAAGATTACAGGCCATCGGGTTCGGGACTAATTCAATAGGTTCTACTCAGAACTTCTCAGTTGTTTGTCAATGTTCATTCTTTTCATTAAAAGACTCCTTGTGAAATTCCCCATAAACATATCCGAGATGGAAAAACCCACCCCGCGCCTCGTATGTGCTCTACTAATAAGTTTCGCAAAGACCTTCGGACATCAGGATGTTGTAATCACACACTCCCCAAAGCTCTGATCAATGTTGCATAGACACGAGATGAGTTTTTCCATCTCTGAAATGCATATACTTCAACTCCTCGGAAAATACAACACTCCTTTCAGATTGTATGTTACAAAAGAATAATAATGAATTTTTTTTTCTAGGTACGCTATTATTGGTGTTACTGAACAATTACTTCATGGACGAATTGATCGTGATTATTCTTCAAAGTCATGTTCTTCGTCTTAATCATAATCAAAATTCTTTATTAAATTCTAATGATAATAATAATAATAATAATACATCAATAATAAATTCAAAATTATCAATGGATTGTATAAATATTAAATTTGATGAAGATATTAATTTTCATCTTTTACGTCATTGGTCATTTTATGAATCTATATGTCATACACATGATATGATTATATCATTTAAATTATGGTCAACACGTGGTTTATCACAATTAAAAGAATTTCTTGCTGATTTAGGTATACCAAAACGTGAATATGAACAAAATTATCGTGATATGAATGTAAAATATAAATCAAATATAAAAAAACAAATATTAGATAAACGTTTACAAGATAAATATCATTATACAACAAATACAATTATATTACCAACATTTTTATTAACAAGTGGTTTTTCATTAAAATTATCACCACAAGATATTGTTTATTCAATAATGTCAACATTACAAACATCAACTTCAACATCATCATCATCATCATCATCAATTATGATTGATTTAACAGAACGTTTTTCATTAGCATTATCATGTTTAAATTATAATCAATTAAATTCATATTTAAATGGTATTGAATTAGAAAAAATTTATCGAAATAAAATACATTATTTAATTGAAACATTATTACAATCAGATAAAAATTTAACATTTGATAATACAATACCATTTATATTACTTAAATTTGATCAAAATATGTTTAATTCATCAACAACAACAACAACAACAACAACAAATGAAAATATTAAATCATGTGGATTTTTTACACATCCATATCAAGCATATTTATTTGCACGTAATGCATTACATATATTAATATCATATACAACATCATCAACAAATATAATTAAAAAAAAAAAATCTAAATATTTACAACGTTTACCATTAATATTAATAGCACCATATTCATCAATGAATACAGATGAAGAATTAATTGAAATTGTTGTTGGTGTACCATCATTAAATAATATTATGATGAATTCATTTTCAACATTATTTGAAACAGCTGATCGTCGTTGTGGTAATGTTGCAAAATTTGTATTTTTTGATCATTCTGTATTATTATTACAAGAACAACATCAACAAAAATTTATCGATGCACTTATGTTTGTACTTGCAAAATAAAAATAACTACTTTTTTTTTTTTTCGTTTGTCTGTATATGTTATGACATTTATTTTATATAAATGATGAGAGATATTTTTTTTTTCTGTGTACGTCATTCTATGATGTTTGTTGAATTATCTAGATGAGTGACGATGCACTTTTTGATGTTTTTGATCAAGATGAACCGAGTGCTATTGTTGAATTACCAAAAAATGTAACTGCTATTGAACAAGTAACAACAACTACGACGACGACAACAACAACAACTACAATCATGTAAGAAAATTTTGCAAAGATAAAAATAGACTATCGTTGAATATGATTTGTTTGTAGTGTTAAGTAGAGTGAGGTCCCAAAATTATTTTACAAGGTGTAATTTGAATATTTTTTCCGTAGTCTTAAGTGCTAGAAAGAATCCAAATAGTGAATATTGTTGCCAATAAGAATTCGAGAAAATGATAACTATCATGAATTTTCTCAAAATAGGATTTCTGAAAAACCAAAAATCTTATTTTTTCAACATTGAGAAGTTGCAATAGAATACTTGTTTTAACAGTCTAGAATTGTAGAACAACCAATTATTTACAAAATGAGACGTCTCCGAGCTTTTTAGGGCCTTCTCTTCAAAAGTTATGAGCGTCACAAAAATTGAAAAAATGTGTTCTTTAATCAATTTTTTCATAAATTTCACTTTTTTTCGATTGTTGTGGCGCTTATTAACTTTAGAAGAGAATGTCATAGGAAGCTCGGAGATGTCTCATTTTGTAGAGAATTCGTTGTTCTATAATTCTAGATTGTTAAAACAAGTTTTCTGTTGCAGCTTCTGAATGTTGAAAAACTATAGTTTTGGCTTTACAGAAACCCTATTTTGGAAAAATTCATGCCACTTATTATTTTTTCGAATTCTTGTTGGTAACAATATTCTCTATTCAAATTACACCTTGCTGAATAATTTTAGGGCCCACTGGATGATCATTTTGTAGCCATCCGCTATCGTAAGAATAAAGCATCTGTTTTGGCTGAAATTTTTAATACATTTGAATAATCATAAGGCTTCTTTATGGGCAAAATATTATCGTTGGATTTTTCATGAATGTCTCGCCTGAAATTGAACATCTAGTGGAATGGCCATAAGTCGGCTTCAATAGCCCATAGGCACGAATCCTTTTAGGCTTTTGCCATTGACACTGACGTCTACTTGTAGGCAAACTATGAGCTCTAAGTTAAGGGAACACTTCGGGTACTACTCTCGTTAGTTATAACTCTCAAAGAAACTAAAAAATTAGCCTGAAAATCGTGATGCCACCGGGAAAATTCATATTTGACAAAACTAAACTATTTGACAGATAAATCAAGCGTATTTTCTGATTCCTCAATTCGAGCTCTATATACTTGTAAAAAAATATTTTTTCCTACAATATCATTCGAACGCCAGAATGTTCTTCTATCTAGTATCTCTAATCCCTGTTAGCGCAAACATTCATGGGTTACATTATGGGTTTACAAAAAACCAAAATTTTTCAGTTTTTCTGGCTTTGAAAAAAAGATTTAATCGACAAAAATAGTATATTCGTAATCAGTGTATTGAGCTATGTCGAATGATATCTAACAAAAAAGAATTTTGAAAAAAAACCAAGGACAAGAATCTTGCTTAGCCTTTTGTTTTCGAAAAACTTTTTTTCTTAAGAAAGCTTTTCTGCGTCGTATTCAATCATTTCTAAGCAAAGAAAATCACATGTTCACCTGCTATGCATAAAGTACATACGATGTTACCTCAATATTGGCTGTCTCTGATCAGCTTCAGCTCTGATGATTACATAAGCAAATATCATTTAATTTCAAGTTTGTCTTTATTACACTATGGTATTCTCCAAGCCATTTAAGAGAGATCTTTTGGTAAGCCTGAATAACACTATATTGAGTCCGTATTGCAGTAGAAGAAGATTGCCAAACACAATCACTTAAACTTAATTAACTCAAAGGAAAAAAAATCCATTCATAATTCAAAGAAAAAACAGTAAAGACTTTATTCTTGAAGTCTACTGTTTCCACCTAACTGCTGATATATCGTTAGTACTTAAAGGTGTAATAGATTTCTCAAAAAAAAAAAAAAAGTATTAATTAATAAATATATATCATTATTTTTATTTATAGAAAAGATGATGAAGATGATGGTGAAAAAATTTCTAATGATAAACGTGTATGGGAAGAAGATGATGATCAAACAGATGTGAATATAAAACGTACTCGAACTGAATTATTAACTGAAAATAGTTCTGGAGGGTAATTTAAGTTTTTATATTTTTAATTTAAATATAAATTTTTTTTTTGTTGAAGATTTTTCGAAAATGTTCCACGTATGCAAATTCATACTGTTGAAACAATTGAATCATGTTTACATGAAGTTTGTTCTTGATTATCAAAAATAAAATAAAAACAAAAACGAGAAAATTATATTCAATTTTTAGGTTGTTTTACCACCAAATTTTGAATATGTTCCATTAAAAGCTCCTGTTGGTCCACCGGCTAAAGAATATAAATTTAATCTTGATCCATTTCAACGTGAAGCTATAACATGTTTACAAAATAATCAATCAGTACTTGTTTCAGCTCATACATCAGCTGGAAAAACTGTTGTAGCTGAGTATGTCGAATATTAGAAACAAAAATTTTTTTTATTTTTTGAATCAATTTTCTTTTTAAATATTAGATATGCTGTTGCTATGGCATTACGTGATAAACAACGTGTTATTTATACAACACCAATAAAAGCATTAAGTAATCAAAAATATCGTGAATTACATGAAGAATTTAAAGATGTTGGTCTTATGACTGGTGATGTTACACTTAATCCATCAGCATCATGTCTTATTATGACAACAGAAGTATTATTTGAAAAACAAAAAACAAAGTATACCAATTAAATTTCATTTGTGTGTTTTTGTTAAGATTCTTCGATCAATGCTTTATCGTGGTTCAGAAATAACTCGTGAAGTTGCATGGGTTATATTCGATGAAATACATTATCTTCGTGATAAAGGTAAAAAGATTAAAAAAGTAAACAATTTAAAAAAAATATATATAATGAATTTTAGAACGTGGTGTTATATGGGAAGAAACAATTATTTTATTACCAGATAATGTTCATTATGTATTTCTATCAGCTACAATTCCAAATGCAAAACAATTTGCTGAATGGATTTCATTTCTTCATAATCAAGTAAATTTTTAACTTCTTTCATTTATTTAGAATTGACCAAAAGTTTTAAACTCGAATCTTATCGAAGAGAGTAACCTATCGAGAAATAAAAAATCAAATATCCAATATTGTAGAGCTTTTTGAGGTGCGCCGAATGATATATAGTAAATCCTGTAAGGAATTACAGTCGATTTACTGATAGACGACTACACACCCAAGGATGATAGGTTATTGAATATTGTGATCCTTGGTATTAGTCGAAAATATTTGTAAAATATTTTTTCTCACATACGATCTTATAGAATTTTTGACGGACTACAACTTCATATACGTAGCATCTTCGGTCATCTTGTTAGTGTGAGTGTGTAGTTGTCTATCAGTAAATTGAATCTCGTTCCTTACAGGATTTACTATATACCATTCGATGCGCTTCAAAAAGCTCTAGAACATGGTATATTTCTGAATAGGTTATCTTATCCGACATATCTGATGATTATTCATTGCTATATTTTATGAGAGAACATCTGGAATTGGTGCCTACTGTTTGAACTTATATTTTGTTTATAAGTAGGACTCATAATGTAGATGAAAATCTGAAAATGGTTTTGTTTACCTTTAAGTTATGATCATTTTGCTGAATTTTCAGCATATTAACAAAAAAAAAACAAGGTGCAATCTGAAATTTTTTCCAATCATAGAATTCATGATATTAATTAGATCCTGAAAGTTTTAGCTCAAACGGATGAATTTTTCTTAAGAATACAAAATATCGAGAAAACGGGCTGTATTTTTTTTTTGCAAATGTGTTATCTCGGAAGAGAAGCGCATTCGTTTAAACTAAAGCATATTATGCTGAAAATTGTCTGTATCGAGCAGTATGAGTTAAAATTTCTTCAATAAATTCTCAATTTGTAAATGATTATTATAACATTTAGTACAAAATTTATTTTATAGCCTTGTCATGTTGTGTATACTGATGTTCGACCAGTTCCTCTTCATCATTATATATATCCAGCTGGTGCTGATGGTCTTCATTTAGTTGTTGATGAAACGGTATTTTATTGAAATTCTTTCTTCAATGTTCATATGTATGATTTGATAATTTTCTAGGGTAAATTTCGTGAAGATAATTTTAGTTCAGCTATGGCAACATTACGTGATGTTGGTGATGCAGCAAAAGGTGATAAACGTGGACGACGAGGTGGTTTAAAAAGTAAAAAAGAATTCTTTATTTAAAATTTTTTCTTATTTATATTTAATAGCTGAAACAAATGTATTTAAAATTGTTAAAATGATTATGGAACGAAATTTAGCACCAGTTATTGTTTTTAGTTTTAGTAAAAAAGATTGTGAAACATATGCATGTGCAATAGCAAAACTTGATTTTAATTCTGAAGATGAAAAACATCTTGTTGAAGAAGTATTTAATAATGCTATTGATCTTTTATCAGATGAAGATAAAAAATTACCACAAATAAATACTGTTTTACCATTACTTAAAAAAGGTGTTGGTATACATCATTCTGGTTTATTACCAATTATAAAAGAAACAATTGAAATACTTTTTGGTGAAGGTCTTATTAAAGCTTTATTTGCAACAGAAACATTTAGTATGGGTTTAAATATGCCTGCACGTACAGTACTTTTTACAGCTGCTAGAAAATTTGATGGAAAAGAATTACGTTGGGTAAATAAAGCAAATAGAAAGACAAAAAAAAAAAAACTAACGATTTATTATTTAAGAGATGGTTCATGAGCTATCCTTTTTAATAGAAAATTCGAGGTGTATGACATCGAGAGCTCAACCCTATACCACTAAATTACCATTGATAATGAACTTTGATCAGCGCCTTATGCTTTATCAATATGGATGATTATTATCCGATTTTGCACAAAAAAAAACATTTTTTTTTTTCGAAATTGTCGTGATTCCTCTCAGGGTCGACACGATTTCAAAAGATATCAGTAAATATACTGTTAGAAATCTATCGTTATGAACTCATAAATTATGATCTACTCCACTCATGTTGGGCTACGTAATCCTAGTAAATAGACTATACACTGACTACCAAAATTATTCGACAAGCAACTAGAATTTTTTTCTCATTCTTCTTTCGACCTCATCCCAAATATGTTCGATAGGATTTAAGTACGGAGAAAATAGAGACCATTTGAGCCGCTCGATCAATTTGTTACTATTTGGGCCATTATTATCTTGCATGACCCGTTTATTCCTCAAATTCAATATTTTCATAGACTCAAACAATTTTTGTTTGTAAAACATCACGATGAATTTCATCTGTCATGTTTCCGTCTATGAATACACGATTTCCTACACCAGAAGATGAGAAACAGCTTCAGCATTTTACATTTCCTTCTTCGTGTTTCATGGTCGGAATAGTGCACTTAGGATCAAGCTCTTCCTTTGGCGTTCGTCACGTCATAACTTTTTCGTCTGATTCAAAGAAGTTAAATTTACTTTTGTCAGACCATAAGACTTGATCCGAATAGCCAAGAGACTTTTCATGATACATTTTAGCATACTTAAGACGTTTGCCACAGTTGGCTTTATCAACGCACGGTTTCTTTCGAGCAACATGACTCTTAAGTCCAGCTTCATTGTAGTCGACGACGCACTATTTACTCCGAAATGATTACACTTATTGAAGTATAGTCCTAGTAGATATTTATCACTTTTTCCTTGATGGTAGATAGGTAGTATTAAAAAGTCAATGTAGGCTAACTTTACTATAGAACATTCGAATGAACTAAAAACTGATTAGTACCTTGTTTATTCGTGCAATCTTTGATTTTCTTTTGAACTTTCTCTTAACTAAGATAACATCTGGTGAATATATTCAAATGAGTGGTCGAGCTGGACGTCGTGGAAAAGATGAACGTGGTATTGTTGTTTTAATTATTGATGAACGAATGAGTCCAACAACAGCAAAAGAAATTGTTAAAGTATGTGTAAAACATTTCGTTTTCTTTTTTTTCATAGATGAATTTTCTTAGGGAAAAGCTGATCCATTAAATAGTGCATTTAAATTAACATATAATATGGTATTAAATTTATTACGTGTTGAAGGTATTAATCCAGAATTTATGCTTGAAAGATCATTTTATCAATTTCAACATTTTTCATCAATACCTGCACTTTATGAAAGTATAAAATTTTGTTCTTTTCGTTTTTTTTTTTGTGTTATATATTTATTTATATGATTATAGAATTACAAACTTGTGAACAACAATATGATTCAATTAAAATTGAAAATGAAGATGAAGTTGCAAGTTATTATAAATTAAAAAAGAAACTTGAACTTGTTCAAGATCAAATTGCAATTATGATAAATGAACCAAAATATTTATTACCATTTCTACAACCTGGTCGTCTTGTTACAGTAAGTTTATACATAAAAATGAATTTCTAATATGAAATTAATAATCGAAAGATATTTCAATAACGTTGAAATTATTATGCTAAAATCAAAAATTACCATTCGATTAAGATAGTTATACTTGGTCTGTGGGGTGAGGAATGCAAATTCCTACCATCTTTCAGATCGTGTCTCACAAAAATAAGACTATTTTCAATAAGATACATTGAATATCTTGTTCAGAAAGATTTTCTGATCGTTGCTCAAATATCCAACTACTCATGATTTGGAATACAGTGTGCTGCCGAAAGGCGAAATACCGAAAATTTCAACTAACAAGACATTCTTTGTTTTTTGCATAAGAAGTGTAGGTGAGGAACATACATCGGTTCCAAGTATGATGCGAGTGGATCCTAGTATTCTCTTCACCTATACTCACACCGACAATGAGGACATCACTTTTTTCGACCTCTCCACAGCCCACTTGGAATACGACCTTTCAAAGAATCTCCATACATCTTTTCTTAAATGAAGACATCTGTTTTTTTTTCAAAACAGGATTCTCATAATGAACTATCGCTTTATCAGTTTCATCTTATTTAGCTGAAAATTAAAATGTACTAATGCTCTTCGTATTGAATGTAAACCATATTGAAATCAGACGTCACACACGACTTCATACTTTTCCTAATAATAGATCTGTATAAATTTCAGAATCTTTATAAACATTCTAATCCCATGTCTTTTAGAGCAAAGATCTCATGTTGTACGTAGGAATGCAACGGTGATAATAACCAATCCTTACCGGTTTACGGTGTACTCATTTTTTCGAAATTTTAAGTTTGATTTTTTTCGAAAAACTGATTAGAGATTCAAATTCCTCGGCCCCGATTACCTTTGGTCAAACTTTATAAGAAATCGTTATTTTCGAAAAGAAGACTGCCCTTTATCAAAAAAAATCAAACTTAAAATTTCGAAAAACCAAGTACACCCTAAACCGATATGAATCGGTATAAGCCAGGCACTGATAGGGATCAGATACCGGTAAGAAGCGGTTACCGGTTTGAAACGGTGAATCACCGCGTCATCGTTGTATCCTTGTTCGCATTACTTTTGAAGTATTAAACTACCGCCGGTATAGTGTGCATTATACTGAACGGTCTACTGACGGTTTTTGTTCGGTTGGAATAGCATGGAACGTCCATCGCACCTGAAAGTCTATTTCTGCCGCGCTGCGATGAACTATTAAAAAACGTTCCGAATTCATTGTGTTTCATAATGCTTTCATTTACTTTGAAGCAAATCATTAATTGCGATTCTTTCGAATATTGAATTTATTTTACGATGACATTCTCTGGACGGAAAATATATGATCTTATTTTTAAAGAGAATGTTTCTTTAGAATTGTATTTTTGATTTTTTGAAATAAAAACTATCAAATTTTCTTCTAGGTCAAATGTGGTGATCTTAATTTTGATTGGTGTGTTGTACTTAATTTTCATAAAAAACCAGGCGAAAAAGTTTGTATCAAAAAAATATTTCTTATACTTTTATCATTATTTTTTCTTTTTAGCCACTCTATATTATCGATGTTTTAGCACATTTAACATTTGAAAGTGCTGCACAAAAATTGACAGTTGAAATTCAACCATGTCCATTATCAGAAAGAGGTGAAATGAAAGTAAGATTTTCTTATTATCTTTTGGTTTTTCTTTTTTTGTAAAACAAAATTCTTTTAAGGTTATTCCAATTCAACATACATTAATACGAGATATAAGTGCTATAAGAGTTTATATTCCAGATGATTTACGAACAAAAGAATCTCGACAAACTATATTAAAATCAGTTCAAGATATAATAGGACGTCATCCAGTTGGTTTACCATTACTTGATCCAATACGAGATATGGGTATTAAATCAAGTGATATGATATCATATATAAAACAATATTCTACATTACAAACACGTCTTGATGAACATCCATTAACAAAAAATTCTCAATTAATATATATTTATGAACAATATGAACGTAAAGCACATATTGAAAAACAAGTTATGGATGCTAAAAATGAATTAAAAAAAGCACAATCATTATTACAAATAGGTGATTTAAAAAGGCATAAACGTGTTTTACGTCGTTTAGGTTATTGTAATTCAGCTGATGTTATTGATTTAAAAGGACGTGTTGCATGTGAAATTGATACTGGTGATGAACTTGTTACGACTGAACTTTTATTTAATGGAGTTTTTAATGATTTAACTGTTAGTCAAGCATGTGCTTTACTTAGTTGTTTTGTTTTTCAAGAAAAAGCTAATGAAATGCCTAAGTTACCACAAGAATTATCAGGACCATTACGTCTTTTGCAAGTATGTATATATTTTTCTATTAGAGTCAAGATTGCAAAAGAAGTCGGGGATGTTGTGAATTTATTTTCTAAGAGAACACACGAAAAATTTGTCAAAATAAATTTTTGTATTTATCTGATGATTTAATAGTTTCAGTTCCACGTGGTATTTTGGGAACCATCGAACTCTAATCACATTTCCGATTGGATTGTCCCTACTAACGTGTGGTCTGAAAGTTTTAGGTGAAAATATTTGAACATTTAGCCCTGCTTGAAAGTGTTTCATACAAGTTAAAAACTATAAGTGATGATCAGCATAGGAATGGACGAGTTCACTGAACATTAAGTGATTGTGTTAGACAATTTTTCCCTAATACAATACGGACTCAACATGATGTTGTCCGAGCCATTTAAGAGAGATTCCTTGATAAGCTCAGACAAGAATATGTGTAGTTCTTATTATAGTGAAGAAATTGTTTGCTGATATCGGATTGGCTAGAAGCATTTTTATTTCAACCAATCAGATTTGAGCACAGTTTTCTCCATTATTTTAAGGGCAAAGTATCGTGCTGTTCGAGTTCATTAGCAATATGCCCCACACAACGTTATATTGTCTTCTCACAGTTTCAGAGGAAATCGTTCGCAGAAATCTGATTGGTTGAAAGAAAAATGCTCCTAACCAATCAGATTTTAGTAAACGATTTCTTTCCCATTGTAAGAACAAAGTATATTATTGCCCGAACTTATCAGGAGAACTCTCTTAAGTGGCTCGGGCAACTCCGTATTGAGTCCATAGTAGAGTCCGGCTAGGATTCGATAGGGTCTAGTCAGTAACGTAGAAGAGAAAAATTGCTTAACGCCATCATCTAAACTTAATATTAAATGTTAAATAAACCCACTTACTACGTAACTTAACTAAATTAAATTTTAAAAAAATGGTTCATTCCTACTCTTCAACAGAACAATGAGTGAGGATGTTTTTAGTTCCTCAAGTTCTGTTGTTAGTCGGAGCAGTGAGCTTCATGAAGTGAGAAACTATATGAACATAAGTAAAAGTTGGCTGATTATTATTCGTATCTCACTTATTCGATTCAGAGAAGAAACGCTCATGCTCATATGAGCATGACTTGTACAACCCTAGTTTTCACTTCTATGCTTTTATATAAATTAGCAGTTGGAAAAAGTAAAAATATACTGAAACGTCGAGATCTCATTAACTGCTGGATCGAATCCGGCTATGATTTCATACGCAAAGCCGGATTGATTTGAAGGACACTACTGTTCAGTATAAGAGAATGCTCAAACATAGAGGTTTCACTGTATTGTAGGAAACAGCTCGTCGCGTAGCACGAGTATCAATTGAAAGTAAAATTGATATGGATGAAGAACGTTATGTTGATGGATTTAAACCATATATGATGGATGTTGTTAAAGCATGGGTAGATGGACAAAGTTTTGCTAGTATTTGTAAAATGACAACAATTTTCGAAGGTAATTATCAATTAAAATATAAAATCAAAATGAACAACAAAAAAACAAAAATTTGTGTTTTTTTTTGTTTAATTTATTCGATAGGATCTATTGTACGTTGTATGCGACGACTTGAAGAACTTCTTCGACAAATGTGTTGTGCTGCTAAAGCTATTGGTAATAGTGAACTTGAAGCAAAATTTACTGAAGGTATTATTTTAAGATTTTATTACTAAAGAAAATAAATCATTTTGTATTTTATCAGGTACACAAAAGATCAAACGTGATATTGTTTTTGCAGCTTCATTGTATCTATAAGACAAAGCAATATATTATTAACATTAATCTATTCTAATAAAGAATCTTGTCTCGTTTTTTTTGTGTGTGTAATTGTTGTTTGTTAAATAAAAACAACAAGAGTCAACTATCAAATTTACTTATAATAATATATATCTTTTAGAATGTTACATATGAAACATCAATATAGTGTAGATAAAAATCCTGAAAGGATTCATACCATTACGCGTTCCTTCTTGAGTTATGGTCATTTTACTGTACCTTCAGCCTACTGTAGGAAGTCACAAGAAAAATTGCAACAAGGAGTTTCGTCTTGCAATTTTTCTCAACAATAGCTCTCATGATTAGACTTCTGCGTGACCACGATTTTTCAGTCACGTCACGTCACGGTCACGAGCTGCTTGGTCACGGTCACGTTCATAGTCACGAATATTTTTCGAAACTAGTCACGATCACGTCACGGTCACGAGCTAGCTGGTCACGGTCACGTTCATAGTCACGGAAATTTTTCGAAACTAGTCACGGTCACGTCACGGCCACGGAAATTTTGGATTACTAGCTGGATTTTTGTGCTACAAAATCAAGATTTAAATTGATTTCGTAGATTTTTCCTGTAACAAAACAAAGAAAACCCATAAATCAATTAAAATTTTGATTTTTTTTCACAAAAATCAGACTTTTAGTATCAAAATTTTTCACTGTTAAGTCACGGTCACGAGCCATTTGGTCACGGTCACGAGCCATTTGGTCACGGTCACGAGCTATTTAGTCACGGTCACGATCCCAGTCACGCCAATTTTTCGAAAACTAGTCACGGTCACGGTCACGAGACGCCGTGACCGTGACCGTGACCGTGACCGTGACCATTTTGCAGAAGTCTACTCATGATCCAGTTTCAGTTCAAACAGATGATTTCTTCTTGAGATATCATATACCTAAAAATTGGACTATTTTTAGAACTCTTGTGTGAAAGTTATGTTTCTTGCATACATGTTATCTCATAAGGAAAACATCCGTTTGATCTGAAACTTTCCGAATGAAACTCCTTGTTGTGATTTCCTGCAATAGGCTGAAAGTTCAGTAAAATGGCCATAACTCGAGAAGAAAAGCTTAATGGCACAAATTTCTTCAAGATTTTTATCTATACTATGAGCAGAATATGAGCTTCAACAGAGATTATCAGTCGGATGTGTTATCTCATCGGTGTCATCACAGAAAAGTAAACTTATATGACGCTGTTAACAAAACTACGATAGACGCGATTCATTTTTTTTATGTTGTTGATTTCAGAAATTTTTGGAGCCGATGGACTCTTCTTACAAAATATTAATCAATCAGATTGGAATCCAAAATTTTGATCGACCGAGTCCGGGCCCAAAAAAGTTTAGCCTGTCAGATCTGAATCTGAGTTCGAAAATTTTTGGACCCTATAGGCTCTACCAGTCGCGTCCGGGTCTGCAGCATCCTAAAATGGCTCGTAAAATTATGCAGTCAAGTTTGTTTTCAATTCTATTCCACTGCCATCAACGCTAATAAGAATCCAAATGGTGGTGTGTGTAGAAAATTTTATTTCTAACGAGAATTTTCGAAGAAGAAAATGATAGCTGGTTTTTCAAGGATAGTCTCTCTGAAAAACCAAAAATCACGTAGATGAAGTTAGTAGCCAATTCGAATAATCCTAGCGGTGATTCGTTCAGGAAACGCTCCAAGTGTTCTTATTTGTGTTCCAAGTAGATTTCGACGTACTATATCGAATAGCAAAATCAGATTCATTCTTTCCTAAACCATACTCTCATAGATTGGAAAATATTGTTTTTGGAACATACAATCCGTGAATCTTCTCGCTATCTGATTTGAACAGAGAGAAAGAGAATTGGAAAACCCTTGTCCTATCTGTGCTGAAATTACTCCGTGGTACTTGTGAAATCTATTATGGAAAACCAGTATTTTCCAATCTGTGAGAGTATGATTTAAGCTACAGTGAATCTGATTTCATCATTTGATAGAGAACGATGAAATCTACTTAGAACACAAATAAGAATACTTGGAATACTTCCTAAACCAATTGCTGCTGGAATTACTCGAATCGTTTGCTAACTTCACTTACGTCCAAAAACCAAATTTTTCATCTTCTGGAATTTTGTTTAGATTACCTAGAATGATAGAGTAAATAATTCTCTACACAATGAAATGTCTTCCAGGCCTCTACGACATTTTTTGATTGAGATATATAAATCTTATGGAAAACACAAAAATGATATTTCTAAATTAAATAGCAGGAAAAAGAACGACTCTTATGCCCTTTGTAAGATAATATATTTCGATGAAAAAATGTCATATAGAGCTAGGAGACATTTCATGTTGTAGATGTTTATTTACTCAATCATTCTGAGTAATTCAAAGAGATGAAAAATTTGTTTTATATTTTTTTTGATTTTTTAAAGATTCCATCCTCAGAAAGCTGTAAATCATTTTCATCTTCGAAAATTCGTTTTAGAAAGGGTGGATGTGGGTGTGGGTGTGGATAACCTAAATCATTACACCAACACCCGTATGAAAAATCATTACAAAATTCATGCACAAAATTATGAAAATTTCGATCATGATCAAGAGGATAGATTACCACCGTCAATAGCAATAAATGCTATAATAATCGAGTCAAATGAAATTCGATCATTGACACCAGCATCAGCATTAGCACCTGTAGTTAAATTCGAAATGTTAGATTGGCTTCGATCAGATTTTAATGATTTTGATTTGAATCAATTAGCAACACCGCTTGCAAGTGATTGTGTTACACGTTCTATGAAAAGATTATGTGTTGAAGAAAGTAACGATGAAGTGAATAGTAAAGATTTCGTTCATCTAGATTAAAAAATGTTTAACAATAATCTTTAATTGTTATCATTTTTCACTTAAACTTCGTTTTTTCTTTTTAGTAGCATTTTTATTTCGATTAAATCTGTTTAAAGTTTTTGTAAAAATGTTTTTCAATCTACGATAAGAATTTTTGCTTGATTGTTAATAAACATAAATATATTTGAGATATTGTGAGTAAAAAGTACATTTAAATGGATTTTCAGAAGCGAAATCAAACTGTTCTTACTATGAAGAATATTTATTAAAATAGATTATAATCAAGTTAAACGTATATTATTGATTATCATTATTGTCAATTTATTGACTTCACAAATGTTCGGCAACATAATTGACATCATTCAAAACCGTTAGTGAATTCAAAGTCACCTGTATCTTTTGATTTTTAAGTTTGAAAACCAAAAACTTTTCAATATAAAACTATCTTTGCTTTTTCACCTTTAATATAATGTAGATGTGGATGAAAGTGGACATGGGGAAGATGCAGATGTATACTCTCCTGTGAATATATGCTAAAACTTGAGTAGACTGTAAGACCTCATGGATCTTTATCTGGCTTGTACACTGAATTGATTGGTATTTCTCCATTTATTTTATTGATTCTATTGCCTTAACATCTGACGTACTGCTAAAACAGATTTTGACTGTGATATTATTCTTTTAAGACGGTTAATTTCAAAATTATATAAAAGAATTTGATTTGTGTGAATCTTTTTAAGAGATAATCAACATCAACATGCACATCAACCCCACTCACACCCATATCCTAGTTGATCGAAGGTTTCTAGCTTTATAAGTACAGATATACCAAACTTGTTTCTCTTGCTTGATATCCTAGTAGATAAATCAGCGACAGTCCAATCGAATTATCTAATATAGTGGAATATTGCGTCGTGACTCATTGAACGCTGAATGTAGCAAGAATGATGATCCTGCTGTACAAGAACTAACTGAGAATATGAACGATGTTGATGATATAGAAATGGAATCAGTATTAAACATTGACAAGAAAAACACATCGATTCAATAGTATCGATAGACAATGAATTTCATAAATACGACTCTATTTTTCTTCTGATGCATATATTCCATTTAATTTTTATATTAAAAAAAAAAAAGGCAATTTTTTCATACATTAATGATATCAGTTGAAAAAGTTTGCATTATAGATTAAATAACAAAAGATAACTTACTATGCAACAAACTATGCGAGTGTAAAATAGAAATTTATCTCTACTTCATCATTGACTCCATTGATGTAGGCTCAATATTACCATACCATTCAATCAGAGAAATTCCAATTAACGATAAATTTTTTCTCTATCCTGTTCTTTTTCGTACATCAACGTTTTAGAATTGAAACAAACGTGTTAAAAATTTATTGAATCAAATGTTAGTAAGCTTCATACATTATACTAGCAAACACAGATTTTAACTGAATGGAATACTTGTGAAGAAGCAAAACAATAAAATTATTTTCAAGTTAAAATCCGTTGAGGAAACAACTTTCGATTTTAACTATCATCGTTTTGTTTTACTATCTACACAAGAATCAACATCGAAAAACACAAATAGTTGTTGTAGTCAAAAACATGCATATAAAACAGCAGTGTAACATATAAGAGAAAAAAAAAGAAAAGAAAAATAAGCATCTTGATTTTTTATTTTTAGAAAATGTAATAAGGCCTTACGCCTGTTCCTTAACATCATCCTTTTCTTCTAAAAGGAATTCGGGCTTGAGTAACACCACTACCCGCCGCTCTACAAAAATCAGAAGATTAGTTCAGATTTAATTTAAAGAAAGTTACATTTTGATTGTGCTCATTACTCACTTGTTATGACCATTGCATTGATATGTTTCTATTTGAGATTCTGAATCAGTGTCAATATGCGTACAATTATCGCATATATCAGATGCTTTGTAAGTATCCCAACGAGGAGTTATTAATTCTTTATCTTTTGGATAAACCCAAAAATGATTGTCACGATTAGAATCACCATGGTAATATTCTTTTGACATAGTTCCCTAAAAAACATGTAAAAATTACTTGAAATAATAATCATAGAGAAAAAGTTGAATTGGCCATTTTCGAAATATCTGCTTCATGCAAATATAGTCTTCAGTCAATGCTAATAATATCTAACACTTAGAATCTTTTTCCAGACACAATTGACATGACTAATGAATAGAAGAAAAGCTTTGATTCAAAAACTCCTCTTTGATATCCATATGTGTTGGCTACCAAGCTTGTTTTCTGAGAACATTTAACGAGACTCTCTCACTTAGTTAGAATAACCTACTATGCAGCAAAAGTAATTGCCAAAATCTTCAGTCATAATTCTTTGCTTAGGAACATCTTGGAAAGCAAATTGGTTTTCTCATTAAAACGAGCAATATCTGAACTTCAAATTTTGTACGAGCTATACTTTTTTCAGAAAGAACCCGAGAAGAAGGAAAAAGTCAAAAATTAAACACCTCTAAAAAATATTTTGTAACTTTTTTGCAGCTTGAAAAATATATGTTTCACGATTATCTTAGGCTACATGGGCTAGGCTCTCACAAAAAGATACATCAAAATGTAACGTATGAAAAATTCTTTTGATATCAACGTCGTTAAATAAGGGTTAGATTCATTCTTCATTCTTTAATCGAAAAAATATGACTAATGAAATTTTTGTAACAAAAGACGTTTTTCCAAGAATTAATAATCAAAAAGAATATTAGTTACCATCTTCAAAAACTACATATGAAGTCAATTTATTTCACATTATTCGTTCGAAATATGTCAGATCAGAGAAATTTAACCAAAAAAAGAATTGTTTAATGAGTCCTTTTTTTATCGCTATAAATGACTGGGTAATGAGAGCAATCTAATTATTCAGTCTCTTCTAGACACAAAACAATATATTCATATTTAAACTAGGAACAAATTTAGCTTCCAATACACGATTAACAAGAACACCCTTAGGCTACAAAAATTTATCATTGAAAGTGTCTTTTCATTCTCTGCTGACACCAAAAAAAAATTAATCAAAATAAAAAACTGATGATGTTCGATGAACAAGTTGCAAGAATTTTTTTGAAGGTATTTGGTTTTTAATTTTTCCTTCTTATCTGATTTGTTCTGAAAAAATATATCTAATACAGAAATTTGACGTTCAGATATTGCTCGTTTTGATGCAAAAAACAATTTACTTTTCAAGATGTGCCTACAATTACTAGACAGTTATGTTATTAAGTCATGAGTAGCAGAGTCACAAAAATTCGTGGATTTGATTTTTTCACTAAACTCCGTTGTTTAATAATGTAACTGTCTGGTAACAGGAACTCTTCGCCTCTCAATATGGTTAGTTAATATAGTGATCAGTTTTTGTCGGCGTAATTTATAAAAAAAAAAGCAAATTCGAAATCTTATGGCTTGTGATGGCAGTATGCTACCTTATAATAAGGAACTCTGAAATAAGTAAAAAGGAGCACAGGTTAACTTTATTATTTGCATTTGTAAAATGCAGCTCAAATTTATTCAGATAAAATTCATGTAGAATATTATCTGTAGTACGTGAAAAATAGCCAGGTTTTGAAGTATTAGCTCATAAAAAAAATTGACTTTTCATTTTTATTTCGTTTTATTTTCCACTAATCATTATAAGGAAATTGATTTTGAATAAACTTATATATATTGCAACATTATCAATAGATGATAATGGACTAATAAATGAATTGTAAACTTAACTCTAATATATTATTTTATTTTACTTTACTGTTTCAAAGTAAAATAAAGGTCAAATACAATCCCTATTCAATACTTAGAGAAAAATAAAGCTAGTTACCTGTGAAAAATTTAATGTATAGGGTGCGCTTCTTAATTTTGTCTATGAAAAAATACAGGCAGACCTACAGAGAAGAAAAAAATTGTCTCGATAGTTTGGGGGAATGAAGCTATTTATCTGCGATCGATAGAATTTATAGGTTTTTCTCTTTTAGTTTGTCTATACAAAAATATACAGACAGAGTGTATAGGAAAAATAGATTTTTTTTCTTCTATACCTGTAGCGAGAGAGAAAGCTATTAACCTATCATCGATAGAATCTAATTATAGACTCCTCTCTTTTATTTCATTCATCAAAAATATACAGGTAGACCATACAGAGAGAAAAAATATTTCTTTTTTTGATACTTCAAGAAAGAGAAGGCTACTAACCTGTGAAGTATTTATTCTTTAGGTTTGATATTTTAATTCTTTCTATCAAAATATAAAGGCAGATCGTACAGAGACAAAAACAAAATTTTCTTTCTACACCTTAGAGAGCAACAAGCTATTAACATGTGACCGATAAAATCTCTAGGCTTCCCTCTTTTTTTCTGTCTATGAAAAAATACAGACACACCATAGAGAGAGAGAAGAAATATTTCTTTTTTAGATACCTAACGAAAGAGAAAGCTACTAACCCGTGAAACATTTATTCTGTCTATCAGAAAATAAAGGCAAACCATGCAGTAAGAAAAATGTTTCTCACTATGCCTTGGAAGATAGAAAGCTATTAATCTATGATCGATAGAAACTATAAGCTCTTCTCTTTTATCTTGCCCATCAAAAAAATACAGAGAAAAAGTTTTTTTTCTCTCTGTACCTTGGTAAACATGAAGTTAGCTGCCTGTGAAGCATTTAATATATAGGCTCCACTTAATTTTGTTTATGAAAAAGCTATTAGCGCGTGTGGGTGTGTGTTCGTGAGTTTTCATTTACTGATAGTGCAGACCCACATCTACGCTCGATCGATATTTGTAGAAGAATGGTAACCAGGAAACAACAATTGAATCAAGTTTTCTTTTTTGTAATACCTACTTCTAAATGATACAGTATCTTAATACTGAGAATTTTTGACCTTAGAGAAACTCTTAGATTGAGAATTTTTTTCCAATTTCCAAATAAGCAGCTTTAGAACTGACTCGATTTATTTTCGAGAGATAGTAACTGGGATAGTGGTCTTCTTTAATTTTTTTAGGCATGATAATGAGTTATCAAAGTTTTCATATCTATTACTAGTAATACAAACTTCTCTGATCAAATAAAAAACGATGCATTTGCAAGTCAAAAATGTCAAACTTGAGGGTGTTCATCCTCTATTGAAACATACATTCATACCAAATCCTTTATCACTACACATGATAAGCTCTACTATATGAAACATATGTATGAAAAAGAAGAAATATATTTTAGACCACTCTTTATAAAATCATATAAAACGTACATCTTGAGCAAAGTTGTGTACTTAGAAAGAGCAGCTGCCATTCAAAATTTATGATTATATGGTGACAGTTTATAATAATAATGCTTTATTAAATACTATGATATTTAATTGAATTTGTTTTTGAAGTAGCAATAATGAATTATTAATGATTGTTCTACATATGATTAACACGTTATTGATATTGTATTAGAGAATCTGACCTTCTTGTGAACTGACTTCAGTCATGTGTGATTGATCATTCGTTACATTTTACAATATACATTTCTAATGCGAATAATGTTTCATATTCACTCAGATCCGACTTGACCTTCTTCGACCATCAGACTTATAGAAAGATTTAATATTTATACTATTTATATCCAAAAGTATTATCAATTCACGATAGTCTACTTTCCAGATGATGATCTCCTTCAAAATCGATGGTGATTGTTGAAGAATAGATGAACATAAAAGGGTTCTACACGTGAATGCCTATTAAATGAGATATGGTCTTAAAAGAACGTGAAATTTCATCTTTGAACGATAGTCAAGTTTTATGATTTTGTGTCGGTGTAAGGAAGGTAGCCTAAAATCTATTTCTATTTTTTCATATATATGTTTCATGCAGTAGAGCGTCGCGCGCGCATACAGTTTCAGAATTATATGAATTACCCATAGGTAAGAATACGAATTCAACAATGCTTCTTATTGTTTTGTTTGAAATAAAAATCAGTCTGGAAACCTTTTGAACGCGTCGTGCATATCATATAACTTGTAGGGTGTGTGGGTGTGGGTGTCGATGTGGGTGGGCGGGGTATGGGTGTGTGAGTGTGGGTGGGTGTTGGGTGGCTAGGGTGTGCGTATAATCTTTAGTGACACCCACACCCACACTGACACCCATCTTTTCAATAGAAAAATTACATGTTATAAAGAAATGTGATACAAAGATATTTTATTACTGTTATCTAGGAAGTAAGAGAAGAAAAAGATGTCGAGTAAATATTTATTAAGAATTGTTATAAAAGCTGTATTTGAATAGATAACTGGGGTTTTTTCCAAGTGACTCAAATCAATAGTCGTCTTACATTGTCTAATGGCGAATTTTTTTGAATTTAGTGGTGATCCTAATTTTGAACGTATTGGAAGACGGGTATCAGTACCGGATAATGACATAGCTAGATGTATGTACTATTTAAGCTGTGTCTTTACAGCTATTGAATATGATGATAATGATATGGATCGATATAGTGATTATAAAAACTATTGGAGTCTATCAGAAAATGAACAGCGATATGTATTTCTCTTGTGTATAGCATTAAGTCCTGATGAATTTGAAGACAAAGTCTTTTTTGAAAATGATGCTCTAACTGGACCTGGGTCAGGTAATGAATTTTATGAAATAAGTCAAGTTCGTTTTCAATTGATGGCTGTCAATGCAATTGTTATTGCTGGACAACGAAGACAAGTTAAAAGAATAATGACATATAAAAGATCATGGATGCAAGCAAATTATTATGGACCCATGCAACGTCTAACTTATCAATACAATCTACAACGACGACGACAAGCTGTTGAAGAAGCATTACGTCAACAAATTCAATCTGGTGCATGTATTATATCATAAAATATACGAACCACTTAAAAGTGACTGTTGATTGTACTTTAAAATTAAAATTTTCGACTAATAAATTATTTGAAAAAAATTATTTTTCTTATCTTTTCTCTCTTAATAAACATTCATTTTGTATTCTAACAGAACAAATTTGTCTGAACAAATATGACTAATTTCAATTGATCTTTAACAACATTAAATGTAACACAAAATCATAATGATTTTATTTACTTTTGGTTTGATTTAGATTATGTTTCAAATAAATTACTATATTTTGTCGACTATTTCAAGCAATGTAATTCATATGAAATCTGTATTGATTATATAATAAAATTCCCAAGTACACAAAAAAAATATTTCGCGTTTTAGTGGATTTCTTGTGAGTTGCATTATATTTAAATGATTTTCCTCAGATTCAGGCGATTTATGTTTTGAAAGGGCTTCATCAAAGTGTGAAATATGAATAGCAGGAATATTCGACACTGATTGATATTTTCAGGAATGAACGTGTACTCATCGATCGATTAAGCGAAGATATTCTACTAACATATAAGTGTGATTTACTAATAAGTATCTCGTGTTAATATGACTGTAATGTTATTTATTGATCGAGTATTGATTTTGTTTCTTTGTGCCTCATTTAAATTCGATGTATGACCAACCGTTATATAATAATCAATTAATGAGAAAGAAAACGATCAATCCGATCATATTATCTGTTACATTATCGAATTCTTCATTGATTTTATATTTGTCTCTTATTTAAATTCATTCTATAACAAAAAGATCCATAGTGTTTCATTTAAGTTATGAAGATGGTAAAATAACCAAACTGAGATAATTGGTGTTCTGTTGCTTTCCGAGATTCTTTTTCAAGGAATAAAAAAAGTTTTTCTTTGAAAGATTCTTCTCATGTCTATGACATGACTGATATGAGATACAACTTGAGCAGATACAAAAAAAAATAAATCGGAGTAAGTCATGGTCAATATGCACGCAATCATCCTTTCCTTTTTTTTTTCTTTCTTACACAAAATAACATTGCAATCGGCATGAAATCTAAAGAAAACAAAAAACTTTTTTATACAATTATCGTAAAGGAAAGACATAAGGCATATTAGTCTAAAAACAAGATTTTCTTTCTTCTATCTCATTCACTATGAGAAAGTTAAAGGCATCGTTTGATTTTATTTTCATCTGAATGTTGGAAGAAAATAAGAAAACAAAATGTTACCCTAGTGAATGTACTGAGCTAAGGGTACCTATGTACTAAGAAAGTCTCAGCAAGGTACTCGATATGGGTACTTCGAAAAATCTCAGTAATTATACTGATGTAGGTACTGCATTGGGGACCCATAATAGTATGTTTACTGAACAAGTACTTGTATGGGTACCCGCACCTGTAATTTTACTGAGAGAAGCTCTACAGTGTATCCTAGATTCGTCACGTTCTGTGTAGCAACTGTTCATGCACCATTTTCTTTTGCACGCACGACTTCATATAAACAACTCGACAAAACATAAGAAATTAATATTTTTTCATACTAATTTTTTCTAGATTATTTCTTGACTATTGACTAGTCGAGGACATACCGATCTTGATCGTCAGTTGACAGAGGACTACCTTGAAGTGGTCTGATGGAGATCCGACCAACTGAGGTCCGGTCAGATTCCGAAATTTGACCTGCTTAAGTTTTCTGAATTGGAAAAATCAAATTAAATAAAATCGAAAAAATGTCATAAATTGTTTTGAGAGAAACAAAAATGAAAAAAGTCAAAGGTTAGGTTCGATCATCAACATACTACAATTTTGGTAACAGGGTGCCTAAAAATACTGTGCAATAGTACCTAGTTGAGTGTGAGTGTGTAGTGTGGATCATATCCTTACCCACACCCACAATCGGTGAAATATTTGTTCGTAGGACAAAAGAAAGTAATGAATCAAATTATTATACTACATATGTCTAATCAAACGTGAATCCTTACGATGAAATAATTGCACAAAAATAAGAAACAAGTTCCATTTATATTAACCCTAGTACTATCAGCGGGGATCATTTTTAACCCCAGCTCAAAAATTTAAAAATACACTAGAAATATCCTTTTTTTCCTGGTTTTTAGAGTCAAATAGCATCCCTTACGTATAGATATACGTTGTTGAATCTAAAAAGAAATGCATTTATTGTCCATAACATTACCAACTTTTGATAGAAGACCATGTCTTCAGTACACAACAAACATATAACAAGAAAGGAGAGAAAGTAAAACTTGCAATATATAATCCAATGACTCACTCACTAATCTAAGTGGATATATATTTCTAATCCACTTAGAGACATTGTTTGGAAGGTTTCGAGCTATCCAATCATCATGGTAGATGATATATATCATTGTAGATCAAAAGGTATGACTTACCTCTCTATCATACTGTATATTTTATGAGTAATGAGATCAAGATCTCATAGTGAAAACTTGTAAAATTATGATAAAAGGAGATAGTTTTTTTTTATTCAACTTCATATATCACTTTATTGTTTCAATTAATATTAGTTTATCTGGTGTTTCTTCATTTACTTGTGACTTGTAGATTGAAATTTCCTTTTTTCATATAATTTTCAGCGAACCGTCCAAATATTTTATAAAAGGCTAGTAGTACTAGGGTTAAAGCTCATGAAAGTTAACTCGGTAGTTCGATAAATCGATATAAATAAGGATATAGATCACATTTGCAGCTCAAGTTCTAAGATGAATTCGATGAAATTTATTTTTGCTAAGTCTTCAAAAATGTGACACCACGCTCTGAACAGAGGATGTGGGTGTGGGTGTTTCAGAACAGACAGCCACACCAACACTGGCATTCCGCCCACACCCACACCCTTTGTTGATGTTCTACTTCCTTCATATATCCAGAGTGACTTTCTATGGAAATGGAATTATTTTTCAACATCTTCGCAATCGCACATGATTTTCGTATTTCTGCAAGAAAATTTTCCTCTGAAACTGGTATTGAAACTTCCGTTTATGGTAGACCAAATATTTGATAAATATTATAAAATCTATCAACGATAGATTTCAGCTTAAAAATCTTGGAGAAGTTGCTTAATGACTTTTCGAGAAAGTAAAAATTCCACAATGACATTGAATGGGAATTGCTAATATTACAGGTCTCATAGACACCTGAGTTAACGCATAATTCGAGTTGTGCTTCAAAGTCAACGGCAGATTCAGAGTAGGATAGAACACGTGTTGCTTTCGATTGCTTCGTACGAAATATGTCGCAACTCCCGGCACACAGAACAGAGAATATTGCGCAATATTCTAAACAGCAGTGTACAAGAAAGAAAAAGACAACGCCAACCAGGATTCGAACGCTGGGCCGCTTGCTTATGAGACAAGAGTGCTAACCGCTACACTACTGGCGTCTGTTATTCCTATTTCGCACCTCATTCGATTCATGTGTTAGATGAAGAAAGCAACAAATGTATTCTAGTTTGCGTACACGTAGTCGGAATGAAGAGAAGAGAAATCGCTGCATAAGCAAGAATACTCGAACTATTGCAAAAAATATTCTTAATTTTTCACTTCTTCCGTATGCCTAACTTGACTTTCATTTGGGGTGTGAATGTGAGTGTAGCAGAAAATACACACTCACATTCATCGTCACACACAGCCAAAACCACAGAAAGTCATGTCCTCATTGGAAGGTACGACTCTGACAAAGACTTCTCTTCACCACATCAATCATTGTGTGCTCGATAACACCAAGATACGAATTATTTTGATTCCGAACCAATCGAGTTTCAATTTCAAATTTTTGAATTAATTTGTTGGGATAAGTCGTTTTTGAACGAACGAAGAAAAACGTTCTGAATTCTTCATTTAAGTTGTTGAGAATTTGACATCGTCCTAGTTTGTATGGTACCTAAAAGTAGTGAAGCAAGTCAAAGAAAAGATTCAATGACCAACAAGCGGTTAACTCTGAGTCCTTGTCTGATGTTTGTCACCAATGAAATGTGATAAATGGCGTATAGGAAGGAATTTGGGGACAACTATTATAATAAACCAGCAACTGGTGTTTAGCTGCTTGGAGAGCATAATCTCCGCCAAACTGAATGTGATGATCGATTCAAAATGTTCGAATTCATTAACAATACTAGCAATCAACTGATCCATGGGGATAACAAGACTTGGATGGGATGAACTGATGAATGAGTAGAGAGAAGACTCGTCCTCATCTACACCAATACTCTAACAACATGGTATAAATCCCATGGACTCACTTCTCTCTCCAAGAAGCCAATAAAAGTTGCTGATAAGATCAACTATTTATTGCTTCGCTTCCCATCAATTTAAAAACACAAACAAGTGCCTAGAGTTAAACAACATATTACATCAGCATGAAGTTAAAAAATGTTTTGGTTAAATAATCTCATTATCAGGCCTATACCTGGATTTACAAGACTTGTCCTTGTTTATTACCCCACCATTTCTGTAAGAACTCGTCGATCTTGGTCGGCTGTATTGATGGAAAGCGCTTGTTTAAGGTCGGTTCATATTCGACTTCACCTTGCGCAAACTGAACCATCGCTTCTTGATATAAATTATCGACGATACTAGTAGGCTTTGGATTGCGCGTGCTAAGCATTTCTTCTATTGTTTGCCGTTTGATATTAAACTTTTGTCCACGTACTTTTTCTCCCAAGCGAATGATTTCATTCCAGCTTGTTCGAGAACCGACAATGCCTGAATAAGGTTCCCATTTGTCCAGATCGAGCGATGCAACGACAAACTTAGCGACGTCTTCTAGCAATGTCATATTGACTGGTTCATCGCCTGTACCTGCGAACCATGCAGAGCACTCATTGATATTAACGGCAAGAACCATTGGAGGCAGATAAGGATTACTTTTCTGGGGAAAAGCAAAATAATCCATAAATAACCCATTTAAGAACATTGTATATTCGATACCGGATCTTTTGACTGCATCAACTACAGGCTTTTTGATCTTTGCATAGAAGTCGAGGGTAATATTCTTCTCACTCATACCAGCCCATTCTGATGGCGCGAAGCGTTTAACACCTGCTTCGATCGAAGCTTTGAGCAAGTTCAACTGTGCATCTCGACACGATTCGACATTATCGCCAATGCATGAAATGACCGTATGAACGCCTTGTAGAGCTGTTACCAGCATTTGGTGATCAGTGTAATCCACTTGAACAATTATAACACCTTTGACCATGAGTTCAGAAGACTTCTTTCGTGAGAAAATTACAACAGAATGTTTGTTGGCAGCAACAATGGCATCGACTATGGTACGTCCCACAGGACCTGTACCTCCGGCGACAACAACTTTGATTCCTTGCTTCCTATCAGCCATAGCAAAGTACGATGATACTTCAAAGTATATGGATTGGTACGGAGGCAGAAAAGCGAATATAATCGATAGTGCTGAGAAGAATTTTGTGGTTGACAAGACCAGATAACAAAAACGTGTTCTACAAGTGATAAGTAACTTTATTTTCTGTGTCTGCAATGATGAGAAAGCATAAAAGATGGATCGTTTTATCTCCCATGTCACCTTTATTAAAACACTGCGAAGAATAAAGAGATACGTTGTAAAGTAACGTGTTTTCGTTACATTATTGGCCATGCACTACTGGATTCTTATCACAACACAAACTTACATTACATCCAGTGTCATACTCAGTTGTGGCGCCTAAAGTAGCTACTACTACGGATATGACATTATATTCGTCATATACTAATTTTCAGATCGTGTAAAAACTCATGCAAGTGTAACAGAAAATGGGAAAACATAAATGGATGTAGTTATGGGTATAAACAAGATGTGTAACTACGATCACCTACTATTTTTCAATGTCAACGATAAGAAATATCGACGAATTCGCTAGTCTTGTTACTGACAGAGCTAGATCGACCAAAATACCACTGTCGCCTCTAGCAGTGATAAGATATCAAATGACCATAATCACTCTAAGGCGCACATATGTTTTGGGCGAGTGTGACTATAAGTGCCAATTGTGTCCTCACCTACATCCACACCAATGGGCGTCTCTTCGAATTATAAATTATATAAAAATAAATCTTTTGCTATCTTTTTCTAATTCGGCATGAGTGCCGTTTTTTGATTATTTTCGAAGTTCTAGTAGTTGCTTAGCTCTCCATTTATTTTCGAACACGAATTAGACAACTCATGGCTGATACACACATTCGAGTTATTATTGATTCACTTAATCATTTAGATAAATCAATTTAAATAAACAACAATATTATCGTGTGCCATTAAATATTAATTAAATTACTTAATAAACCAAATAGATTTTATTTGAAAGTATTAAGGCAACTAGACATGCACCGAACCCGAACTCAAGTTCGGAGTTTGGATCGAACGGTTTGGGGTTCTGGTTCAGTGCAAGGGTTCGGAGTTTGGGTTCGTGTTGAGATTCCTGTATTAGGAGTGTGCATTTATTGTAATTGTTATTAATAACAATATCTTTCTTTGTTATTTGTTATAAATAACAAAAAAATAACAAATAACTTTTTTGTCTGAAGAACCACCCACTATGCGTGGAAGTTACCGTTACGTCACCAGTTACCCAGGAATAGAGGTAGCAGTCAGGTATGTGTCTCTCGTCACCAAACTCGTAGCCTTGGGTCCTCAAGTCCCATTATTCGGGGTACTCTTGGATCCTCAACATCTACTGTTAGGTGATACTCTAGGGTCCTCAAGTTTTACTGTTGGAGGTACCCTGAGGTCCTCAAGTCCTACTGTTGCGAGTACCCTACGGCCCTCAAGGCCTACTATAGAGGAGTACCCTTGGGTCCTAAAGTTTTATTAGAGAGGGATACCCTTAGGTCTTCAAGTCTTACTATAGAGGGTATCCTTGGGTCCTCAGGTCCTACTATTAGAGATACTTATGGCTTCTGAAGTCCTACCATCGGGGAATACTTTGGGTCCTAAAATACTATTACGCATCAGCCTGGAGCCCTCAATCGGTACCATTCGATTCCCTAAGATGATCAATTTCTACTAAATGCGCACAAGAACTGCTAGCTGCTCAATTACTACTGCAAAGAACTACTGCGGGAGTCTGAGGGCACCATATTGGGCGTATGTTGACAGGAGAACGGAAGGGTGTGGGTGTGGGTGTTGGTCTGGATCTATTCATATCCCACACCCACCCTATTTAGAATACAAATAAGAATACTTGGAATACTTCCTAAACCAATTGCTGCTGGAATTACTCGAATCGTTTGTTAACTTCACTTACGTCCAAAAACCAAGTTTTTCGTCTTCTAAAATTCTGTTTAGATTACCTAGAATGATAGAGTAAATAATTCTCTACACAATGAAATGTCTTCCAGGCCTCTACGACATTTTTTGATTGAGATATATAAATCTTATGGAAAACACAAAAATGATATTTCTAAATTAAATAGCAGGAAAAAGAACGACTCTTATGCCCTTTGTAAGATAATATATTTCGATGAAAAAATACCATATAGAGCTAGGAGACATTTCATGTTGTAGATGTTTATTTACTCAATCATTCTGAGTAATTCAAAGAGATGAAAAATTTGTTTTATATTTTTTTTGATTTTTTAAAGATTCCATCCTCAGAAAGCTGTAAATCATTTTCATCTTCGAAAATTCGTTTTAGAAGTAAAATTCTCTGCATAAATCACTATTTGAATTCTTCTTAGTGTTGATAGCAATGAAAAAAAAATCTGATTGAATAATTTTCGAATCTACTAGATATTTATATTTTGTAGGAAAAATTAGAATTTGACTGAAGATAAATCAAAACCATTCAATATTTTAATCTATTCATCCATATTTTCACAACCAACTCATTTTAAAATGATATTTTATCGATTAAAAAGCATTCAAGTATTTTTTTTTCTACACGAAAAATATTTTGTATCGCATTTGTTTTTTACAATCGTACGTACGAACATATGTTGAATACAATTCAGACATGGGTTTTTTATTAGATTGTAATGCGTACATCTATATATATACTGCTTGTTGACATGATCGCTATAATTACAGGTTTCTACCTTTTCTATTTCATTTCATTCTATGTTTAGTAAAGCATGTGATCATAAGAAATTTATCTCTAATTTTACCTACAACATATATTTAATGTAAATGATTACACCATTCGTTAATATAAAATAAATCTATGAAAAAAAAATTATTTTGTTTTTGAGACGATTATATTTAAGAATTAATTTATTTTAATGTCGATATATATTATAACAAATGAAAATCATAATACTTGTCAATTTAAATGACATTTTTCTTTTCATTTAAAGTGACATGCATATTTTAATATTAATCAGATTGATTAAACAGAATATATATAAAATAAATTTTCGATAATAATTCTATCGATTATTTTAATAATGATGCTACTTTGAAATAAACTTTTATATAATCAGATAAGTAAAAGTAAAAACTAAAGTACATTATCATCGTAAACATTCGATTTCATATGAAAAAAAAGACATTATTTATATATATAGACTCATTATCATGTCAACCAGCTGGCACCATCAAGCATATATACATATATATATATATGTATATATAGTTTGAGTACGTCCTAGTAATGTGCACATGCGGAATATAGTAATATCGATCTCTCATAGAAAATAGATAGATAGAGAGAAAAAAAAGAGAAGTAATTCGATCAGCTCATCACATGCATGCATTCATGATTCTTCTATTCAAGTGGTAATTGTAAGAAAGGAGAATAGGAAAAAAAGAAGAGGATTGGTGATTGTCAATAAGATTGATAGGAAACTTCTTTTTCTTTTTACTTGCTTTATGTCAAACATATTATATATTATCACTCTTAGGTATGTGTAGCATCTGTTTGAAAGATAAATAATTCTATACGACCTAAGCAATACATTTGTTTTTTTTTTCTTCATGTCGTATCTTGTTAGTTTAACTGATTGTTTCTTAATATTTAGTCGAATGAGAATTGTTTTTCAATCCCATAATATTTTTAATTCATGATTAAAATAAGAAGAATCGATTTTAAAATCAAACAATTGAGTCTATTAGTTAGATCGAGGTCGAAGAAAATCTAGCTTGTGTTAATGTTGTCTATTTTTTGATGATTGGTGACTTATTTGTCTACCTGTTCTATTGTCGTCATCAGTTTTTGTAAAATCAGACTACTCTAGAAAGGGAAGTACTCTGACAAAAAAAAAAAGATCAAGTGTATTTGTTATGGGAAAATAGTTCGAACATAGAAGAATAAGAGGAGGAGGAGAAGAAGAAGAAGAAGAAAGAAAACTACTAATGTCAATGCCACTATTGCCAAACGACTAACTACTATAACAAGCATGCAAGTATAGGGAGACGAGAGAAAGTGTGTTGAGCCGTCATTAAATTGTTTTTCCTTAAACTTTTTTTTTTTTGTGTCGGCAACCTCATCGGTGTCGACATCAGAACTGACAGAATGTAGTATTTTGTCTTTCTTTTTCGCGTTCTTTTGTCGTTTTTGTCTTTCTCGACATCAGTTTTTCTGGCATTAAAAAAATTCTCATCATTAAATCGCATGAACAATCGTTTTTTGTATTAGAAAAGCAACGATGCGTATGTGTGTTCGAGCAGATTGTTGTTGTTATTGATGTTATTCTTTATGTTGCTTTTTAATCGATATATTTTTTTTTTACTTGACTAATACACATATCATCGCCATCGGGTAAGTTGATCTGTTTCTTTCCATACTCACCTAATCATTTGATATCAATGCATCATGACTATCGAATAAAGTTTGAGGCAAAATAGAAATCAATCTCAAAGTTTTATTTTTTTTTTCTCTTTCTGTTTCTCTTCATCGATATAATAATATTGCTTCTATTCAAATCCCTATAGTCAACATGCTAAAATCAACCGACAAATATATACATCATAGTCTCTGTTGTGCTCATTTATTTATTCATACAATATTCTTGTCATTCGTTCTTATCATTATTAAGTGTTTGTGTCTTTTCTCTATCCTTATTTTATACTACATTTTTTGGCCTGTTTAATGTCTATTTCTTTTTTCTAGTATTCTTATACATTTTGCTTGACTGAATAATGAAGCAACTCAACGGTTCATTAACATTCATGTTCAAATGCGTAGTTTAATCGTTGTCGTTTTCTTTTTCATTTCATCGAACATCATCGTTAATACTACCTACATTTTCTAATTATCTATCATTATATATTACGTATATATATATATATACAAATTTATTATTCTGTTTTACTTCATCGAAACATTTTTATATTTTATCTTTTACAATATATATATATATATATATATACATATATATATATATATAAACACTAGTTTAAACGGAAATAATGGGAAATACAAATACAGGAAAAAAGGGTGATCAATTAGAGAATGGTAAGAATATATATTTATATATAGATTGCAAATAACTAGTTATTTAGCTTTCAAAAATTTCATAGACATGTTCAATGATTAGTATGATTGTTGTTAGATGGGTTGGTATTATAATATTACATGAAGTATATTTTTCCCTTAAATTTCTAATCAGAAATGCCATGTAGACATATGTACAAGGCCAATACATAGTTTGAAATGTCATATATGAAAGACTTTCTGTTGACACAAATGCGCACATGTGTCAAAACAACTATCTAAAACTTTGTTTTTTTCTACTCTGACCTTTTATTTATCATATATAACTATTCTAGAAACATATACAACAAAATTTTTAATAAAAGAAAGTGTTTTGATTCTAAATTAGAGTGCATTGTTATTTAATAATTATTGTTGTTTTTTTTTCTTGATGTAGTAGTTGATCTAACTTAATATTGATATTCCTTTTCTTATCTATTAGGTTTTTTGTTTTGTTTTTGTGATTGAATTAGTATTCGAGAATGAATTAAAGGAAAAAAATGATTTCTTCTTATCATTAAAAAAAAACAAAATCAACAATATTATTTGATTTTAATAAAATAACATTGATTATGAATAGTTTATTTACTATTTCAAAATATAAATTAGATGATAATTTTTCTTTTTCATAGAAAATAATAATAATTAGAAAAAATTTTCAAGTTTAATATATAGAATTTCATAAACTTAATGATTGTTTATATTTTTGACATTTTGATAGATTCGTATTTTTCTTTTCTTCGAGGATAATGACCTTTTGGACTAGAAGCTATTTAAATAATTTATTACTCAAACAAAAACAACATCCTATCATAAGTATTGCTATAAGGATTTATTTTTCGTATATAAAAAATCATGCACGATCTTAAATGTCACATCAGTATTTCTGATAAAATCTTAATGTCAGATCTACGACGAGATTATATGTATGATTTTTCCAAAGTTTAACTAGAAGATTAAGCATAACTTATTCTATGCTCCTTTTTTTCCTCTTGAATTACATACGTTCATGTGATTCGAATCCGACAAAAATCGACACTAGTGTGTGTAAACAAAAGTACAACATAGATGTATATTCATTTACATTAGTTCTAAAAAAAACATTAAGGAATTTATAATTAGATCTTATCGATACAATCATATCAATGAAAAAAAAAAAGTTAGGACTAGATTGCGAATAGAGCTAAAGTTACTCTATGTAATGAAACAGAAGAAAATGTTAAATTAGAAACTATCGATGAAATCAAGATGAACTACATTATAGTTCAAGATAATAATTCATATGTGTACTAAGGTTTCTTTCGTGTTGATTTAATTCATTATTTATCTATATGAGAACATCTTTTGCATCACTTATGTTTCACTAATTCTCCAGAAATAATTCTTGTATATGGCTGATTGAGGTTTAAATTTCTTATAAATAATCATTCTGTTAATATAAGTTATTTGATATCTAAAGAATCTATTTATGATAATTAATTATTTTTATAATGTATAAAAGCATTTGAATCATTCATAACATATAATAAAAAAAAGAAAAAGTTAACAAAAAAGTTTCGATATATTATAAAAATGATTATTATCATTAATGTTTGGGTCATAAAGAATAATTTTGTGAGTATGTTTTCATAAAATTTGAATCAATGTTTATTATTGAAAATTGATCTGGAAAAACATTTATTTCAATTTAGTTAAATATTTAAAAGAAAAAAATTTTTTTTTTTTGTCAAATTAAACAAATAATTCATCTAATTGATACAATTTTCAAAAAAAGATCTCTTCTTTAATTTATCTTATAACTCCTAAATTATAAATTCTTTGAAAATCATGTCATCAGACAAGAGAAAAAAAGAGATTTTGTCCAAGATTAATTTTCAGCAATTCATCTTATGACATTTACAGAGGTTTTCATCGTCTAGAATACATTGGATAATATCTATTGAGAATATAGACATATTTTCTGTCAAAAACGAATTTTTCTTTTTTATAGAAATCTTAGCTTCTTGTACTCAAAAATAAGATTGATGGAAAATGTCATATCCTAAATTTCTGTGAAAAAATTTTTTAAAGGTTGACAAATTCTACATCACTCAATGAAGTTTTGCACGTTAGTTTTAAATGTGTTTTGTTTCTCTCAAAATACTTCTGTGACGAAAGATAGCGCGAAAAAACCTTTAAAAACCAATGTTTTTATAAAACATGTGTGTAGTCGGAAGCATTTGCGCTAACTGAGTGTTTATTCCATGTATGAAATAGGACCTGGTGAGATTAGAAAAGATTTAGAAGAATTCTTCCTCATGTGCTGCTCTTTTGGAGTATTGAATTCTTTACTCTGCACACGATATCTATTTAAAAAAATTGGACAAACGAATTTTGATCTAAAACTTTGTCCATAGAAAGTTCTTGAAATCATTAGAATGTCCTAAAAGTTTCAGTCAGAAAGAATGGTCTCTTCTCGAGATATCAAATTCACAAAAAAATCATGATATTCCACCAAGAGGACGAAAAATTTAGTTTTCTTATCTCGAGAAGAGATTATTCTTTTTGATTGACATTTTTAGAAGATTCTAATGAGTTCAAGAGCTGTCGATGGGCAAAGTTTTAGGCTACAATTCATTTGTCCAATTTTTTTATAAGTATCATATAACAGTGACAATTCCAAAAAGGACAGCGCATGGGAAGGATTCTTTTTAAGTTTCTTCTAGTCTCAACAGGCCCTATGTAATGACTGAAGTCTCATCTCCAATGTGAGATATCACTTCGAGTGATTTGACCAACCTTTTTTTTTATTTTTCACAAAACAAAAATGATGTTTTTTCTCTAAAAGCGTTGAAATTTGACCTTTTTCTCGACAAATTTTTTTCCAATGAATTTAGCAGTTGAAACAAAATTTATTTTTCTCGAAAAAATTGGTCATCAAAATCAAAGTGTATAAATTACTATTCAAATCTCTAAAAAGTTCACTTTCATTTTTTTAACCTAATGTACATATTATTACTCGCTATGAATACATCTACAATTTTTTTTTCTATTTAACTTTTGTTTAGTTTATACTATCTTTGAGTCTATCTAATACAGCATAATTCTACAGAGTAGAATTGAAGTTATTAAGAAAGCCAGTAGTTTCTATTAGTAAATTGTGGATGACAAAAATAACATAGTCCTGATTAGGAATGAACTAATCTCTATAGCATGATGTCAAAGATAATTTTGTTTTTTCTTATTAAGAATGTAATTCCCTATCGATTGTTTATACCGGTCTTGATGAGTTGTTTTTATTTCTATCTAAAATTGTCATAGAATATAAAGCAAAACTTTCAGAATTAATTAGTCAAAAAAAGAAAATGCAAATTTTCAATCAATTCTAACATCTTTGTTTTCATGACAACGCTTTGGATAGAATAAAATAAACCTGACCATGATTGATATAAATAATCTACAGGGAATAACACTATTACAAAGAAAAAAAAAGAAATCATTATCTTTGATATCACGTTCTAAGAATCAATAGATCCCTAATGATAATGTAAAGATTAGTATATATTATTTATCGATAAAGTCTATCGATGTCCCGATCGTCTAGATTTAGTTTCATTGAAATTTAATATATAAGATAATTTGGTTAACCTCATGAATTACATCGAAGTGAAGTTAATAAAAAAAAAAAAACATAGACATTAAATAAAAAGAATTTAAAAGATGCAATCAATAGATGTTTTTTTTTTCTTGTAGAAAATTAAAAGATAAATGTTTTTATTTTTTAAATGAATTTTTCAAAATAGAAAGAAAGATATTTTAATGATACGAAAAGAATTATTGTTTATTGTTTATTCATTAAATATCCTATGAATAATATTTTGTTTTTGTGCAATTTTTATTCGTAATTGCAGAGAGATTTGCGTGACTTGTTAAAGTAATTTTCTTGACCGAAATAATGATTAGTTCATAGAGTCGATTTCGTTAATTTGTTTTTGTTCTTTTGTGGAACATTTTAAGAAAAAAAAAATGATGTGCATAGAAAATTATTATATTTACATGAATTTCAATTTGTTGATTATTTTCATCCTTTTATCAAATTAAAAAGTTGATGACATTCTGAGACAAGAAATTCGACTAACGGATTTTAATGATTGCTAAAAATAAATATGACAAAATCTCGTGATGAATTGTAATCATTTCAGCAAGAATTATAATGCTATGATAGATTTTAAGATACGATTCTGATTAAATAATATACTAGTTCCATTTTGTACGTTGTACTGAAAATTTTTCATAGAGTTTTATTGGAAGGTTTAACTCTTAAGATTCAACAACATGCAATAAATGGAATATTACAACTAAACAAGGAATCATTGATTCCTAATAAATTTGAATGATTTAATTTAATAAATATACCATTAACACATGTATATCGTATGATATATTATTATTTGATGCTATATAATCACTATCAGCTAATAGAATTTTATCGATTATGTTAATCTAAACTGATTTCTCATTCTTCAAAAAATACATCATATTTCATACAACTCATGAGGGAACTTCCTTAACTGATTAATCGCTTTTGATTTAGAACTATATGCTTTATATAGACTCACTCAAATGAGCTATCAATATTCTGAAAAAGCTCAGTCGTTACCTTATTGCTGTGGAGATGCTGCATTTTTACGGTATTTTTAAATGAATGCTGTGGTCCTCCTTCTCAGAAAAACTGATTTTTGACTTGAAAATTTCCATAGAGAAGGATTTTACCCAGGATAGTGTATGGTGAAAGTTTCGAATAGGTATAAAAATTACGAACATTCATTCTAAGTTGCACCTTTTGTTTTCCACTAGAATATAATCTTTTCTATGAGTACAAACATCCATACTACATTCCAGTTGACAACAAAAAGTGCAGTCCAGAATGAGTGTTCGCAGTTGTTATACGTATTCAAAACTTTTACCATAAGCTATTCTCAGTAAGATCTGTTTCTATAGAAAGTTTCACGTTGAAAGGCACTTTTCCTGAGGAAACGTCCATGGTATTAATTTAAAAAATACCGTAATAATGTAGTATCTCTGTAGTAATACGCTAAGGACTCGAATATTTTTTCAAGGTATTTAATGGTTATTTAGATCTAGATGATGCATATATCCTCGACTTACAAACTGGGCGACTTCCTAACATTAATCATTTAGTTATTACCTTTGTTCCATCTTGACAATATTTATTTTCTTGCAATTTATCATATTCTAAATTCATTGGAGAAATAAAAAGATTTCTTTTTTATACTATATAGTAAAATAATTATTAATGAAATGAGATATTCTCATTGAATATTTTTGTATTTTTGCATATTGATTTATATCAACTAAACTATTTGTTTATTGAAATAGAAAATAATTCAATTATTCAATTTATTTTATCTAATTTTATTATTCAACAAAATCTTTTATGATATTAGTTCATCTGATATATAGATATTTTTTTTTTCATTTATGTTAATATTTAATTATAATTATTCATGCATCAAAGCATTGCAAACGAAGAATTAGTTAGAATGTAATAGTTCGAAATCGATTTATGGATAGTTGAACTAATTCAATTCATAAATTTGAATTATAACAAAAAAAAATACACCATATTCCAATAGATTAGTTTTTTCTTTTTTAGAATCTTATATGAGACGTTTTTTTCTTTTAGACATACTGATAATCATACTTAAGCTTAGTCTTTTTCTTTAATTATCATCTTAGTCAAGTGGTATCTTTTCTTTTTTTTTCTTTCTCCTTATCATAGAAAAAATAACTAATCATTGGGATTAATCTTGTGTATACTTGCAAAGTAATGATGCCTTATTTTAGATATAAAATGATAATTTTTTTTTTTTGTCTTTTTCTTTTTTTAATAAATCTCTTTAGTATAGTCATACTTTCTAGTTATTTCCGAAAGAATTCCTTGAAGACTTATAAACGAGAATAGAACAAGCAAAAATGACAATACATATAGTTAATATACATATATATACATGGTTTCCGATTGATTAAATTCATCATGTTTTTCGACGAGTACCAATAAAATCAAAGCAAAAAACGAAGCGAGATATGATTAGTTTGCATTAAATTCGTGCAACACATTTTATCTAATATCAACGGAAGCCAAACGAAAGAAAGAAAGAGAGAGAGAGAGAGAGAGATTTTAATGACATACCACTTGTAACTATAGATATCTTTTAACGCGTGAGGGTTTGACGCGGTAAAGAGAAAAAAGCAAAAAAAAAAAACAAGAGAAAAAAGAACTAAATAATAGAAAACACACTGACGAAGAAGTAATATGTTGTGACACTCCCGCTTTAGTCTAGTGTTCATCTGCTATTGAGAAGAGAAAAATAGAGAAAGAAAGGGAAACAGAGACAGAGAGAGAGACAGAGAGAAGAAAAGGGTTACAGACATCGACAATACTTGGATTATTATCGGATGTTCATATCGTGATCATAGTAAAATGCCATCGTTTAAAGAACGCTTTCGACCATCTCGTAAATATAAAAAAAATAAAGAAACAAGTTCTTTGAATACCGATGATTCTGCTAGTTCAACAAATGCTAGTGGAATATCAACAAATATAACAACAGCAGGTGCATCAACAACAATTGATGATCATACTGGTTTAGTATCACTATCTACTTATTCTACGCATTATTCAGTTGATTATTGTAAGTACAAAATATATAAGACTAAATATAGTTTTTCTACTTCGTTTATCCTCCTACAGTCATTCGATATCTTCAGATAAAATTAATCCTAAAGATTAAATGACATCGAAAGAAAGAAATGAAATTCTATTTTAATAAGTTCAATCTAAATTTAGTTCTTTTTATCATCATCAACCACAGATTTTGATCTTTTTTACTATATAACAAACACAAAAAAAAAAACCTTGTGATTATAAATCCGGAACATAAGCATGTTAATTTTTAATCATAGAACGAAATCGACAAAAAACAATAATTCATATTTGCATACACGTACACTCATGAAAATTTCTATTTTATTCCTACGCATTTACTTTAGAAAGACTTTCAAAGAACAAGATTAAATGACAATAATATTTTTTCTTTTAGACACTTGAGATAGTTGTCAAATTAAATATCTTTATATAGACAGAGAGTGAGAGAGAGACCAAAATAGGTCATTGTTCATCACTGTCATGATCACAATAGAATTCATTATTTGCACGCATGAAGGTCACGCCATGAAAAAAAAAAAGGAAGATAGGTGTCGTAATAAATTAAGATTTAAAAAGCATATAGGAAACAACAAACGTCATATAATAAATCAACTCTTGATATGGAAAAGAATAATAACTATAGAAAAAAAAAAAGAAACTTGATTTCTTCTTGTTTTCTCATATTAAAAATGATAAATGCACAAATGTCAAAAAGATTTTTGTCTTGCTCTCTTTTTTTTGCTTACAATGTCTCATCATTTATTCTTAATCGTCAACTGTCATGTGAAAATGATATCATCCACTGTATACAATATTGTGAGACATAGAAAAATTGATTATTTTTAATAGAAAAAATGGCATAAAAAAGAAAATTTTGTTACAAAACTTCGATAAACTTGTGATACATAGCGACATCTATCAAAAACTCGGATATTTTTTTATTTTTATAATATAAAACGAATAGTTAAGCATCTTGTTAAATCTAAAATTTAAACAGAAAAAAAGAAAGTTTATTTATTTTTCATATTTTTAATTTAATTAAATAAGCATAATGACATTAAATTCTTAGTACATGTGAATATATATTTCTTATCATAGATTTAACCTAAAACCATTTCTTCTTTTTTTTTTTTACATATACACATCAACGAATTGCCTCGAGCAACTAATACGATAATTTGTATAAGGACATTAGTCGATGTCTATCATAGCAAAAAAAAAAAAAAGAGAGATGAACTTCATCCAGCAAATCGAAGATAATAATCTGTGTCCTACAAATATACGCGCACACATGTGTGACGCTTCACCGAGCATTATCATATACTCGTTCTTCATTTCTTTCTTTTTTTTTTTTTGTGTTTTTTTTTTGTTTTATTTTATCTCTATCTGACGTCAATCCAATTCTTATTGTATGAATCATAACGATATAATTATATAGTTGAACTGGAATATAAGCATATTTACAAGTATAAATATATTTAAAGGTTGAAATCATAAAATCATGCATGTTATATAGTATATTTGAATAGTACCTGTAAAAGTAATACAAAAAAGAAAGAGAACGAGAAGAAAGGGTGTCAACATTTTTTCTTTTCAGTATCGACATATAAAAGAAAAAAATTATTGTGAAGAGCGAAAGTAAAGTTGCTGATCAAACGATTAAAATCTTTTCTCGACATATAGAGAACGAACGAAAAAGAAAAAAAAAACAACAGATAAACAATCAATTTAGATTGGACAAAGTTACATTCTTGATTTGACAATCCTAACGACATAATAATAACGTCTCTGTATCGGTACCAAGAAATATATATATATATATATACATAGAAAAGAGTCAACCTTCGTTGCTATTTCTTTTTATACTTCCTTACTTATACGTTTGTTTCTTTTCGCTTGCTTGCTTGCTCTCTCCCCTACTCTCTCTCTCTCTCTCTTTCTGTCTCTCTTCTCATTCTTTGCGCATTTGCACACTGGTTCTTTCTCGTTCTCGTCGTTCGTTCGTTCGCTTGTTCGTTCGTTGTGTCGGAAAGATATTGCGATAAATATCTCTCGCGTCGACGCGCCACGCTCATACACAAGAAATCAAAAAAAACCGATAGACTATCTATCTTTCTCTCCGTTTGACTGCTTACTGACTGTGCGTTTACACTATACCAACATCACTACCATCACTAACAACCAGAAGCAAAAAAAAAATAACAACAACAACAACAACAACAATCTACCGACATTGTTATTTTAACAACATAGAACAAAGAGACAGTGTATCATACACATAGGAAGTATCTTATTACTAGTATTATACGTTACGTACAGACAGGATTATTCTGTCTGTTATGCAGGCGCTCAGAGAACGTATATCATCAAAATTAAGTGATAAATCAAAATCAAAAGATAAAGAGAAAGAAAAAGAAAAAGAAAAAGATGGGTCATCATCATCATCACTTAGAACTAGTACCTCAGCTGATGGTAAACATACAACATTAAGTGATTCACATCGTCATCAAGGTTCAACATCATCATCATCAACTATAACAACAAATACAACATCAGTCAATGTTCAATCAGCTGAAAAAGGTATTCAATATTTATAATCTATCTTATCTCTTTCATTTTTTGACATACCCACACACACATGCACACAAGTATTTAGATATACATTGCCATCAATAGATCAAAAATGATATTTTGTCTATGTGCTTTGACATTTACATATCTTCCATTTTTTCTCTCTCTCTCTTTCTCTCTTTCTCTCTTCTTATATACATGAATACTCGTAACCGTTCGATGATGACTAAAGAAAAGAGTTTTAAATGAAAAGTAAAAGTGGCTATCCATTGGAAATCACTGCAAGTATGCAAATACATGTTACAATATTTGTGTTCGTCTCGTGAATACAATCATTTTTCATCTGTATAGGAAAGAAGAAAAAAAAAATAAAAAGAAACTGGATATAAAGGTGACGTGTACACATAGAAATCGATTATGAATGTAATATATAAGAGTTATATGTTTGACAACAAATTTTCATGTTATTTTCCATAACTACAACATGTTGACGCACATAAACTAACTTTGTTGTTTTTCTCTTTCTTTCTCGCTCTCTCTCTCTGTCTCTGTCTCTCACTCTTTCGTTCCCAATTATATAAGTCGTTATAGTAATTCCTCGTACTTGTTCTGTGTTCAGTGTACTAAATATGATTAAAAAAAAAAATAACATCACGAAAGAAAAAGAAAACAGAAAAGGAGAAGACTGAAGATTGTTATGGTATCATTACTAGTACTTGTTGTTGATTCAATTGCTATTCATACTTGTGCGCACGTCGCACATATTGATTTGTTTTTGTATCCAGATTTTCTCGTCAACATCGTCGTTATTACCATCATCATCATCGATTTTTTTCAAGGCTTCTTATATGCTGTTGAAAAAGACATGATAGTAATAAGATAGACAGAACAAAACATAGACGGCAAATAGCTTTACTAGCACAGCTGACATGCTGTGATAATGTATAATAGTAATACATAGAACATTTTTCTATAATAAACAATATTTATATTCGCATTTTTTATCATTAAGACTAATCTTTATTCTGTTTCTTGTATTAGATATCCGTTTATCATCAAAGATATATCCTAATTTACAAACAATTATGATCTAAAAATAACTTAGTTTTAATATAAACTTTAAACAGATGAATGACGACTTAATGTAGATACATTAATAGATTTATCTAAATTAGTTAGATTGGATTTCTATTTGTCAAAAGAAAATTCTATTTATAGAAAAGTAATTTGATATAAAAGAATTAAACAAAAAAAAGAAAACAAAAGTGTCTAGTTCAAATAAATAGATATATCTATTATATAAAAGAAAAAAACAAAACAAATTGCAACTTCATCATATTTAACAATTTAAAAACTATTATTAAATTTAGATATTTTTCTCATAACTAGCTCGGCTGTCATCATTTTTTATTAAAAAATGAATAAAAAAAAAAAAAAAAAATTTTCAAACCTCCAATATAACCAAACGAAAAAAAGAAGTGCATCTTTCTCGTATTGCAAATTGTAAACGAACCATGAAACTAATGATCAAGATGGATTTTTTTCCTTTTCATTGCATACATACAGTAGTTGTTTCTTATTACCATCTTAGTTCTCTTGTCTATTCACCCTACACACTCGAAGTTTTTTTTTTTTAATTACACTTCTGAAAGAAAGCAAACATGTACTATATATAAATCATATGAAACAAGTTTGAAAAATTTACCTAAGAAGGAACAAGTGAAGTGTATGTAAGTATAAAGCGTTTTTTTTTCGATAAAAAATAAGAATGTGTGCTGCCGCTGCTGCTTCATGTGAAAGGGGTAGTTGTAAGTTTAGGAAATAAATATACATATTTACAGATTATTAATTAATTAATTTATTATTTTATTTTAGTCAAAGCATTTTTAGCTAAAGCTAAAGATGAATTTCAAGTTAAATACGACAAACCAACCCAGGTAATATACTCTACATAAAAAAAAAGCTTAAAAATAGAAAGAAATTTTAGTTGAAAAATAGAAAAATTATAATGTATGTCTATTTTGATGGCTGAGTTAGTAATTAGGATATGAAGAAGAAGAGAAAAGAAAAAAAAAATCTTTTTTTTTTCTTGCTACGCATCATCAATATCACATTCAATTGTCTTCTATTTAGTTCTTGTTCTGTTAAATATTTTCTAAAAAAAAAAAACAAAAAAAAAGGACAACCGATCTTGATGGTCTATATATAAAATCAACATGAATATGAATGTTAATAAATTATAAAATGTCAATAAAGGTATGAATTATTAGATGATGAGGGAGTATACACACTATTATCTTATAAAAATTTTGTTGAACTCATCATTATTTTTGTACTGAATTTCAATGCCAAAAAAAAACCCACATAGAATGAAGAAATATAAAAAAGTATCTATCATACTTATGAACAACATTACTCTTCAAATACTCTCCTTCAGACTTCAATGAATTGTTGTTTTTTTTTTATATCTCACCTATAGATAGTAGTTAATGGATGAGTGAAAACTCTAAAAGCTTGTGAGTTCTTATGAAACTATTGAATCTTTAATATGTCTATTTACTAGAAAGTTCTGTAGAGGAGTCTAGACCTTCAAGAAGAAAAAATCATATTTGTGAATCTTTTATCTTGAAACTTAGTATCCATTTAATGGTCTTATAGTACAAAGTTTGATGCAAGCTACTGTATTCGAAATCCTTCAAATGCAAAAAAAAACATGCCTGAAATCAGAACGGGAAATATGAAACGATTACCTTGTAAAGCAATTTAATAAACATATATGAATAATTTTCGGTGTCTGTAAGCTCTTACGTTGGGTTTCTTTTTTTGACCTGGATCATATTAAACAAACGAAAATCTATTATAGCTATACATTTTCATTAAAATTTAAACTCGAGTTTTGTACAAGACGATTATATAAATCAGACTAGAGAATATTTAATTACTTCATGACATAGAAAACTCTTAGTTGTATATAACCAACAATTAGTTATGGTAATAAGAGAGTATGCTAAAATTATAATGTTTAGTTAAATTTTTCATTGATAATATTTTTCATTGTAATTTAGAATACTGCCAAACCCGAAGATTTCGAACGTATACGAACGCTCGGAACAGGTAGAGAAGAATTTAATATAAAATTTTGAATATTATTTTTTTTTTAAATTAATTTAAGGTTCATTTGGACGTGTTATGCTTGTTAAACATTTAACAAATGGAAATTTCTATGCAATGAAAATTCTTGACAAACAAAAAGTAATATTCTAATAAAAAAAAGAAAAGAAAAACTTCCTTTTTTTTGTTTTAGGTTGTTAAATTAAAACAAATTGAACATACACTCAATGAAAAACGTATTCTTCAAGCTATTTCTTTTCCTTTTCTTGTCAATTTGGATTATCATTTTAGAGTAGAAAATTTTGAGCAAAAAAAACTTATTTTCTAATTTTATTTATTCATAAAGGACAATTCCTATTTGTATATGGTTTTGGAATTTGTACCCGGTGGTGAAATGTTTAGTCATTTACGTAAAGTCGGTCGATTTAGGTATTTTATTAAAATAAAATTTTTATTTATTTATATTTATATATGTTATAGTGAACAACATGCTCGATTTTATGCTGCTCAAATTGTATTAACATTTGAATATCTTCACTATTTAGATATACTTTATCGAGATCTTAAAGTAGGAAAATAAATATTTAATATTTAAAAGAAAACAAAAAAATAAATTTCTAAAATTCTAGCCTGAAAATTTATTAATCGATGCTGAAGGTTATTTAAAAGTAACTGATTTTGGTTTTGCCAAAAAAATTAAAGGTATTCAATTATTTTAATGATTTATTTAAAAAAAAAAAACAACATATAAGTTTAAGCGATTTCTTTTAAGTAGTTAATAAACTTTATTGAATTTTAAATTTGTCGCCAAGAATTTATTCAATCATATCCTTTTTGCATTATGAGATTGTCTCGATTAAAGACATTTCAAGTCGACTGATCTATCATTATACAATTTATTTCTTTTAAAACATCAAAATAAAAAAATGATTATCTTATTGTCTAATTCAAAGGCTCCGATGATTAAGTGCATTATCAAAATAGAAAAAACAAAGGTTACTAACGAAATTTCTTTTCTCATATTCAAATATCAATAATAGCTCATGCATTTAAAATGAAGCAATAAAAAAATTTCTTCGTATGTTTTTTTTTCTCATTAAGCTATAATGTAAATGTTTTACTACAAAATATTCCGTCATTTTGTTTTTTATTATTCAATGCTCTACAATAATATTGAATTACAACGATTCTGAAACATAAACTAAGAACTGCAAGAAAAATGTTATTTTACTTTGAATTTTTTTCAGAAAATTTATTAATAGTTATACTATCTTACCACCCCCCCAGAAGGAGAATCGGAATATATATCCAGAAATAACGAAAAAAAATTCTGATTCTAATCAGTTGTTTTTTTTTAATGGCTAAAACAGGAACAGATATTTTATGATAAGATCTTAGCACTGTAGGCTAATTGATTCTTACAATGTCGAAATATCATTATCAAAGAATAATAAACACATTAGTATGTCAAACTGATATCTAGAACATAATATAATGTAGTAGAGATGAGGGATAGACACCAAAAGAGAAAAAAACAAACACGAATCGATTCTATCCTTGATAGATCGATTAATTAATAATATCTTTCTTTCAACAAAATATCATATCGATGACAACATAGATCGATATTCGTTTAAATTAAGTTCATACTATCTTCGAAGACAAGTATCTAGCTGAAGATGAGAACGACCGACAATCAACTAATGATGAAAACTGTCTCTTTTGATACAATTAAAAATGCTATCAATAGATAAATTCTGGGTAGTTCCTGCCTATTTTTGATTGTGATATGAAATATATTATGTAAAGTTCTCATTCCGTATATATACATATATTTTTTAATTCTAGGTCGAACTTGGACATTATGTGGTACACCAGGTATAATAAAGAAAAACAAAATTTTGTTGAATATCTAATAAAAAGAAAAACTACTTGATATTTAAATAGAATATTTGGCACCGGAAATAATCTTATCAAAAGGATATAATAAAGCAGTTGATTGGTGGGCATTAGGTGTATTAGTATATGAAATGTCAGCTGTATGTTTAAGATTTCTATTTAATAAAATAAAGAATCGTAATATTTTTTGTATTATTGATTAGGGTTATCCACCATTTTTTGCTGATCAACCAATTCAAATTTATGAAAAAATTGTATCAGGAAAAGTAAGAAGATTTCTACAGTCATATATATATATATTTGAATTAAAAAAAAAATTTTAGGTTCGATTTCCATCACATTTTAGTAGTGATTTAAAAGATCTATTACGCAATCTTCTTCAAGTTGATTTAACAAAACGTTTTGGAAATTTAAAAAATGGTGTTGATGATATTAAAACTCATAAATGGTTTTCAGCTACAGATTGGATTGCTACATATCAACGAAAAGTAGAAGCACCATTTATACCGAAAACAAAAGGACCCGGTTTGTTTTATTTGAAAATTTATGAATTTATTATCAACTTTTTTTTTTGTTTTGTTGTTTGTATTTAGGTGATGCAAGTAATTTTGATGAATATGAAGAAGAACCACGTAAGAAAATTTTAAAATTGAATACTTTTTCTTATTTTGCAATTTAATTTTAGTTCGTATTGCAACAACGGAAAAATTTGGAAAAGAATTTGAAGAATTCTAAATAAATTTTAATGACCAAAAAAAAAAAAAATAATAAACCAAACTTTTCTTTTTCTTTTTTTTTTAAAGATTTTCAACACATATCTCGTATGTGTTTTCATTAATTTTTCTTGTTTTTCGTTTTTTCTTTGTTTTGACTTCTATTAATAGCTGTGCGTTTCTTTTTTTTGGCAGCAATATCTCTTTTAATGTATAGATCTGTGTTATCACGTCTTTTCTTCTGATCTTTTTTTCTTTCCGTCTTACCTTTCTTTTTTTTTTGTTTTCTTTTCATTTTATATCCTGTGAGTTCTGACTAATTTTGTGCTGTTGTTCTCGGTGTTGTTATTATTGTCTGTAATTCTTCTTACTTATGGTTTTCTTTTTTTTTTTGAAAAACTTTTGCTCCTTTCTCTCTCTCTATCTCTCTTTTTTTTTGTCTTATTTTAAACTTTCGCCATTTTTAGGTACATCAAAAAGAAGAAACAGAATATCTCGTTTATTTATATATTGAAAATCAAGATTTTAAACATAAATCTTCCTAAGTTATTAATAAGGATTAATCCATTCGACCCGATGAGACTCACAGGTGGGTCTCATCGGGTCGAATGGGTCAAATGAAAAATGATTGATTAAACTATCATCGATTTGACAAAATACGATACCATCAGAGATGACATATTTCTTTCTCGAAATGCTTTTAAAGATGAAAATTTCATCGTGTTTTGGATACTTTTTTTTCGTAGAAAAGATTTTTGTTGTCAATTGAATGTTCTGGAAATTGATTGATTGTACCAAATTATTCAGAACAATAGATCACTTAGAAAAGAAAATAATTTTTTGTTGAAAAGATTTTTTGAACAGTTTTATAATTAGATTGAATAACAATGATATATTCTGATTAAATGAGTTTATTTGACAATATATTTTAGAGGAACATTTATCAATAAAGTTTAATATCAAAATATATAACTGAAATATTTTATCAGAAAAAAAAATCTAAATCATATTAAATTACAAGTTTTTAACTGGATAATTTATCATATGATTTTTCTTTTGTATGAGCTGTTAAAAGAGAAGCCTTCATGTAAATGTTTATCATTGTTGGAACACAATCACTTATGATTTTAACATCTGGTGGAAATTCATAACCGAGATATTCGATAGCCAAACGTGTAAACGTTTGACAATTTAATGTGGAAGACCAATGAGCACCTTGATTTTGTTGACACATAGGATTAAAAATATAAAATATTAATCGATGTTCCAAATTTTTAGCAAAATGCATTGGTGAATGAAACATTCTTATATCATTAATTGATATTTGACCAACTTTTTTGATTAATTGATAATGATGCCATTCACGATGATTGAAAGTTGAATCGATGTAAGTAGTATGATCTGTCTCATCATGAATATACAGATCAATATGTGTAGCAATAAATTTATCACTTGTTGATGAACCTGTAAGAGCAACAGCTAAGCTTAATTAATAAAAAACAACATTATTTTAGAGTACCTGTTACATCGATTGCTAAACCAAAATGTGTTGCTTTATCACAATCATTTTCTTTTTCTTCTGTTTTTGATTTGTGTTTAACAAGATAAACACTTCCTGCTTTATTTAAGTCAACTAAATATGCAGGACAGATCATTGAAGACGAATTTAGATTCACTTTGTCAAACTTTATTCCCATATATATATTAATAAGTGACAGCAATATTTTTGATTATTTTTATATCTATAACAAGAAAAGACTATTTATTATATATTTTAACTCATTTTATTTATCTAATGTAAAGACTGTTTCAATAATTCATATATAGATATCGCAGCATATATATGTATCCTAACCCATTCGACCCGATGAGACCCACCGGTGGGTCTCATCGGGTCGAATGGGTTAAATGAAGAATTGTCAGTTTTAGTACCTAAAAAGAAAATCTTGTATATGAATTGAAACTTTTAATACAAACGAAAAAACGATATATATATATATATATGACAGTAGTAAAAAGCAGTGTCATTTTGTAAGAGATGATAATCCATAATGTTGAATAGCCCTACGATGGTCTTCGAATTCATGGTATGAATGATCTTTTGGTCATTCTATTTATTTGATATATATAAATGAAAAACACTATATGAAGTTGTTTTGATTCATTTCATATGACTATTTATCTTTTTGAATTCCACCTAAGGAACTTTAGTTTTTTCCTTTTAATGGGACTAAGAGCTGTCATATAGCAAAGTTCAAATGAAGTATATTAATTTCTAATAACATAAGATATCCTGGAAGAAAACTATGAAGTAGAATATGTTTTTTCATAAGACAGTCTGTGTCTGATGGATTGAAGGAGACATGTATTTTCTACTAAAATTAAAAAAGTAAATAACTCATTTTTCAATAGAATTTTGTCTCAAGAACGATGATAAATCAATTCGAGTGACATTTAAAAATGTTCCAATTTTATTTTGAAAAATCACCATACAGATATTTTACAACGTATCATATTTTTTTTGTCAAGAGAAATTTCAAAATTTTCGAGAATCACGATATTAGAAAATATGTTTCGTAATTATATTTCTTTTGTTAATAATGTAAGACGTAAATAATTTGGGACAAAATATTCGCTCACTTTTCGGCTACTAAAAGACAATTGATTAGAATCAGAATTTTTCGTTATTTCCCAATATATGTTTAGATTTTTCGTCTGCGGTAAGATTAAATACCTATCAATAACCTGTTTCACATTTCGAATTTGATTTGTTACAATTAAAATACGAAATTGAACCTTTTGAAGCAATGATATAATAATCGGTACGCGGAAATTTTTTTTTTTTGTTCACTTTTAACCCACTAAAAAGTATTTCCGGCGGATTCAACAGTTAGGAGTTCATGTTCTTTTCGAATATGAGCTTAGAAATTTTGTTCGAGAGTAGTGAAATAATCTTTGAAAATGTCAAAAAAAAAGTCAGTTTCTGCGGAAAATTTTTATTGCGATCTTTATTTATATATCAACTTGGGACAATTGCATTCATTAGCAATTTGGCTCCGCGAAATAAAAAAAACACTTACATGTCTGCACTTGTGCATTTGTTGTAACTAATTTTTATGTAACAGATGTATATTGAATTACTCTAGATATTCTGAAAAACTTAGTTCTATGAAATTTTGAAAACTATATAGTGCGCTTTGTAGAGAATTCTTCAAGCTACAAAATTTCAATATAAAGTGTTTTTTGTGAACATGTCTAGATGTATCAAAACATTGAATGTGAGGAAGTACGAATATAGAAACGAAAAATTCATTTGTAACTGACTGAAATTCTCAATAACCAATTCTAAATGATGTAAATATTTTTTGGAGATTACGAGATGACATCAAAACAACAAAATCTTTGTCTCAGGTTATGACAGATCTCTGGAAAATCGGTTTTCGTGTACAATCTTGCTAAGAATTCCATCATAGATATACTCTATTGTGTGAAGTCTATTCTGAAATTCTTGGACTTCTCTGTCATAAGACTAGAGAATTATTCACTAATTATATTTTAATTAATTAGTTATGAACCGAAAGAACCAATATTTTGACATATATTCATAGAAAGAGAACTTATAAAGAATCCAAATCAAATCAATGATGATCATATCCCATTTTCGCTCAATATTCAGAATACAACGAAAAAGTCTAATTCTAACTAACTCTAACCTGTGATCGAAGAATGAGTGAACATTTCGTGCTAAAATTTTCGCATCATAGGTTATTTATCATATCAATGAATTGAGTTTATATTGAAAATCGTGTCCAAAAAAAAATTGTTCTAACAGAGACATCTTTAAAATCCAATCACGTAGCACAGACGGACATCTAACACGTTTTAAAAATTGGTTTAAGTACTCAGCCAATGAAAAAGAAACTAAGATTCTTCTTTTTTTTTTGTCATTGCTCTTAAAACCTACCGTAATGTCTTCATCAACTATTTTTCTGCATGATTTTCTTGCTTCTAATGATGGCTCTCAAGGACCATTTGAAGTAGAATAATTTCATTTATTTATTCATTTCAATCATTATGTTTTATTTATAGTTGTCTAATGTTCCTTCTCAACGATTGAACTTTCGACGTGAACGAAGTCCTTCATTTGTAAGAATTTCTATTTCAATTATAAAGATAAAAATGTTTTTTCTATTTTATTTCAAAATTTTCAGGATGATAATGAACAAGTTTTCAAATTAACACGTACCGATTATCAATCAGTATGCTAATTCATCAAGAAAAACAAAACAACTTCTTCGTTTTTTCTTTTCGAATTATTTTTCTCTTTGTTTAGAATCCGATATCAGATCCTCCATTTCCTCGTCGACGTGTAGCAAAAAAGACAACAATTAGTAAAGGATCTTCATCAAATATTATTAATCGAAATCCATTAGTTCATCAACGTACACGTACTTCAACAAATGATGAAACTTTTAATGAACTTGATCATTATGCATCATCACGACAACAATCTCAATCAATAATACTAATAAATAATAATGAAGTAAAACTAAAAACTTCTTTTGTTTTTTATTTGCTAGAAAATATTTCCGATGGAGTCAAAATATATAATGTAATAAAACAGTTGTCAATTTTTCAAAAATTGAGGTGCCTTGTCAAAAGACAAGAAAATAGTGCAGTTTCGAATCGAAACTAAAAATATTTCGTCGAAATTGATTCTTTTTTTTTTTGATCTTTTCAAAAATTATTTCATTATTCTCGAATAAAATTTCTCTGCACGTACTCAAATTCATCCCTTTTGATTCTATCAGAAATATTCTCTATTAGGTCAAAAGTGAATAAACAATCTGTTGAAAAAATTTTGCGATCATTCTTTATAATTAATTAAAATTTTTTTTTTGCATAGGAAATTGGTCTTAGTCGAATTCCCGATCGACCATTATTACCAACATTTAGTGATAAAGTTCAACATGAGCTTGTCATGGGTAAATTATTTTTATATTATTAATTTATATCTTTTTATTTTTCAAGGTAATCCTGAGCCAGTTATGAATGAATTAATTCGAGAAGCAGCTGATTTTTATATGAATGTTTATCCACAATTAACTCATGGTGTAGAATATAAAAAAATTGGTATTGCACTTATTACAGAATATCCATGTTTAGCATGTGAAGATACAATTAATCCTCATGTAATGTTACATTTCATATTTTATGATAATGATAAATTCGATTTTGTTTTTTTTTAAACAGGGTTTAATTACATCTCGATTATCAGCACGTATTCGAAATGTTCGTCGAAAGATGCGTACACGTGAACAAAAATGTCAAATACGAGGAACAATTTATTAGTAAAAATTAAATTAATTTTTTGTTCTTGTATAGAAAAATATATTGTCATTGTGTTTAAAGTAATAAACAGAAAGAGAGAGAGAAAACAAATACACGAGTATTTGAGCCATCGATCGAATAATAGAGGTATAAAGTGTTGAAAACAATTACAAATATTATTTCAAACGAAGTTGACAAATTTTTCATCTTATTATTGAATTTTTAAAATTCTAGTCATAGTAAGAATATCCAATCGTTGATATTTATATACGTATGTAGATAGAGATCTGCTTATGCTATAGAAAATAAAATAAAAACACATACTAAATATGATAGCACGTACAATATATCAGATGTGACAAAAGTGTTGCATTTTATTCTATTCAGAAACACAATAAAATGTTGATCTCCTTTTTTTTTAAAGGATGCTCCATTACAGATTCTACTCGGATCATAAGATCAAATTTCTATAGTTATTTTCGAAATTTTAATAGATCGTTAATACTGAACACGTGTGTCATAGTGTTATTCGTGACAAGGAAAAATAAGTCGAAATTATTGAATTTTGTTTTCGATAATTGTTGATCATTTATTTTGGTTATAATATTTAGCATTAATCAGAAACCTAGTGTGGCTCTCAAAATGAAATAAAACGTTTTTTGCTGTATTGTTCTCAAATATATTATTTTAAAACAGTGCATTTGGTGCACAAATCACTAGTTTAAACATCATCGAACGTTACAAGAAATAGTAAATGAACAGTTTTTGTCGTCAAAAACTCGACATGACCTTTCTTCAATATTTTGTCTTCAGGAGCTCAAAAGCCTGGTGAAAATGGCCTATGATGTCCTATTATACCAGTGACAAGAAGTATTATAATGCGCCAAATAATCATGATAAACATAAACTATGCAAACACAGTATCTGATTGAATAGTATTGACATTAACCATAATAAATAATAATTCCAATACGAAGTAAAAGATGATCTAATAACAATTGACACAATAAGAAAGAATAACTTTGATGTAACGCGTTGTTAGAGACTTAATATTATAAAGTATAAATATCTGTTGTATTTAGCTTTTTTATCAGTGCAAATGTTGTTAAATAACTTGAGTTGAAGCATCGATTGATGTATTCTTTAAAACAAAAGCATCAACATACTTCGTGACAATGATTTTCATCGATGAAAAAGCATCATACACACACAAAATGTATGGTTCTGCACATACAAAAAAATTCTTGGTCAATTCTTTTGCGAGATTATGAATTTTAACATATAATAATACATAAAAACGAATCTTTTTTAACGAAAGAACACTTGATATTGTCGGCTTCATACTCAATATTTAGTCAGAAAAAAGATCCTTGATATTTAGGGAGCCCTTCAAAATATATTCCGGTCGGTCGGTCGTTATTCCTTCATTCCACTATTCTTCTGTTCCCTTATTCCCTCATACCTCAATTCCTTCATTTATCTATCTTTTATTTATTCTTTTCTCTACATTT